>CM038483.1:4388437-4406574 GCA_021464305.1 Kandelia obovata | reverse complement strand
ATATTTATTTTATTGAATTTAATTTTTAAAATTTATCGATGACTATATTATTATATAAACAATAACTAAAACTAAAGAATATCTTTAATTAATATATCATCATACATGACATTGGATATCAGAGATCATGTCTTAAGCGCCATAAAGATTTAACAATGAGAATCTACCTAATCCTTTGAGTGGGACTCGCTTTATCCTTACAATATTTTATTCGATCATCTTTTTTATCTTAAGCATACGATGGATCAATCATAAGACTGAGGTTCTTATTGAATGACTCTATTGCTAGCATAGTACATTATTAACAACTTAACAATGCATGAAACTTGCTAGTTAAATAATGAATTTCTTGATTCACAATTTTTTGGTTTCATTAAATGATTTGCAAAATGTAATAGACTATTTATGTTAGAACCTTCTAATTTTAGTCTTATATTTGAATGATATTTCTTTAGATTTAATTGTCTTTAATAGACCAAAAGTTATTATTCTCATAACATTGAACTTTTTAATTTTCTATAAAATCTTCTAATATTTTAAAATACTTAAGAATTTCTTTACAAATTCCAATAACTATCATTTGGATCAATTCTGTATGTCATTAGATACATTGTCTTATAACTTGTATGATACTTCTTATTTATCATATCTCTTGAATTGTGTCCATGGAGAAATTATGTTATGGTATAAACTATTTTAACAATATCTACTCAAATTGAAACAACAAACAACTGTTTAATTTTTTATTTTATAACTTTAATCATTCAAATCTTTTCAAAATGTATATACTCTCTTTTTTTATGAGAATATTCTTGACTACCAAAAATATTAATGGAATAAATAATAGTATATATACTTTCTATTAGTAATATTATCATATAAAGCATTAGAAAAGTATTGGGCTTCCTTAACCTTCTTCTAAAATATTCATCTATTCTTTTGCTAAAATCAACCTTTGATCATTTTTTTTTTTTGAAAGTAGATGTTAATTTATATAAACACATATTCATTATGAGCAATAGTAACACTTATGGACTTAAGCATGACTATAAGGGAAAAGGCTATAATTAAAGCCAAGTTTTGGCTTTTATTTAGCCTTTGATCTCTAGTTAGTCTTAATGAACTATGTATAATTTATTTTGTTTTTTTTTTTTTTTTAAAAAAATACGCATACCCAATAAGGTTTCCTTTAGGTGTATTAATTGAAATCTTTACTTAATAATGTACATAAATCCACTATAGATTCCATAGCTTTGAATCATTTATAAAATTAATGTCACACATTGTTTTATTATAAATAGTGGATTCAATCTTAAATGATTAATAACATCATTTCATATTTCAAGGGAAACTTATTTCTCTATATAGTATGATATATCCTATTACATACAAAGTTTCATGTCCCACATTAATTGTGAGTGTTGAACCTTTTTGGGTTCTATCTTCTGGTATTTCTCTATATAGTATGGATCTAATTGAATTTGTTAGGCTCTTTATCCTTTATAATTGCTTTAAAATTATCCTGACAGAAAAGCAAAGATTCCAAAGAAGTAGAAAATACCCATCTTATTGAAAGAAAGAATCAAGTATGCTTCTCTTAGGTCTAGTAGTAGACTGAGAGCTTAAAATGACTTAACAAAAAGAGTCAAAGAAGGAAAGTTAAAAGGTATAGAAAGAGAAACAAAGTTATCAAATAGAGGAACGAAGAGGTGTTATTGTCAAAAGATTGAAATTGTCCATGCGAATGATGACATTGTCAAACTGAAGGGAGAAGAGAAAATTGGTTAGCATACTTAGCAATGGCCAAGAACCTTAATATTGCCAATTTTGGTTGAAGATAAGAAGAAGAAGGGAGTTGGAGTGATGGTTGAAGTGGTTGAATAAGATTAATAAATAATTTGGACATGGATCGTAGATAGATTAGCTATTAGTGTTAATTGTATAGAGTTCATCCTATTTCTTCTTGTTCCATACACATTCACAAATACAAATGCATAGTAAGGGAAGATCTAGGTGGATGAAGATTCATAAATTTTGATCAATAGAGAAGAAGTGTCATGTTCAATTACTTATGATAGTCAAATTTTGGATTAAGGTTGATTTTTGCAGGGTGAGAGAAAAAGGTGAGAAAAGGGAGGACAAAAGAGAATTTTGAATTTTTGAATTTTTATTTATTTATTTTTTTTATTTTTATTAAATTGCATAGTAAATGACATGTCTTTAATTATACTACATGATAGTGGGTTTTACACAAAAGAATGTCACATTCATATAATTTTGGAGTTTTTATTTAGATTATTTAATTGGTAGGATAGATTTTTTAAAAAAAAAATTAAAGATTAACTAATTAAAGATCTTTTATCAATCTCATAATGAAACTAAGTTTTCCTATTTCCCTTATATTTGTAGTCAATTCAATAATACCTGTGGTCTAATTTAAACCTTACCAACCAAACAAACCCCCAAAAAAAAGATAAGTACTAAGTTAATCCCGTGACAACCTTAATTTAGAAAGACATAAGTTAAAATATAGGACGCATAATTACTATAACATAGTTCTTACCCCAAAGGAAAATCACCTAATAGTCTTTGATGCAACAAAATCCGCCAAGTTTCATTGATACAATTAGAGGGATCAAACGAATGTAGATTTGATGTCTAACCTACAGTAAATTGTAAATGATTAATTGACTAGTAGGTCTCCTCTAATAACAATGCAAGACAATCATAATAATATGCATAAAAAACATTCAATACTAAAAGTATAAATCAATAATAAACACAAAGTTATTATCTACACAATTATTCATTCCAAACTCATATTTCCTTCACTATATTAGAGCCATGATGTTTAACATGAAAGGGAAAGAATGAGGAAGAAGAAGGAGAAGATAATAGGTGTTTTGTGTTTGTGGTATCGTGTGTGTCTTCCCCCTTTACCCGCAATCACTCCTCCTCTATATAATTTATGGCCTTTTAAAAACCTTGAAAGGCTTCCACTAAATTAGAAAATTCAAGCCTGTCTAACTAGTGAAAATATTAAAAATAAAACCTAATACAACTAAAAAAAAAGTTCTTTATTTTGGAATTTCAACTTATCAAAATTTCAAAATAAGAGTCTTCAAATCCACACATTAAAAATGCAAGTTAAGAAAACTTTTATAATCATGTAGTACAAATATATTCAAAATTTAGCCTAAAATTTGGTCTTGATATAAGCCCATATCTTTCACAAATCCAAAACACGAAAGTTAATAGCCCTCTATTGGACTTTTCATAGCATCTTAAATCATCTCAATTTGGATTTCAACCAAGAAGAGTTTGTGTTCAAAATTATGAATATGTCAAAATTGGTCCAAATCACCCCCATTTAACTTTGTTTGCACTTAAATACCTTATTGAATGTTAAAAAAGCTGCAACTTAAATTCAAATAAGCATAAAAAAACTTAATATTAGAGGAGAAGAAATTTAACATTTTACATTCTCATACAAAATTACACATTTTTCCTTTACTATAGTGAATAAGAAATTCATGCAGAAACAAATATACGTATAAAAATTCAAGAATGAATAATGAATCTTTGAACAATTTTGCACAAAAAAATCTCAATGTTGACATCTCCTAATAATTGAGGACAAGAAAACCCTTCACTAAATTTGACTAATCCACTAATAAAATTCACAACAAAAATTCAAGTATATTTCTAAGCAAGTTTTCATAAATGCTCCTTGACATAGTAATGACTTCTTCTTCTTAAAGGTAGATTGTCATGGTGACAACGACCTGCAAGTTCACCATTCTTGGAAATTGATACAAAATATATAGGTCTTCTTTGTTGCAGCAACTTTATAATCTTTCGTAATTATCAGTTGGTAATTTTTTCATCATAGAACAAAATTCTACAACCCAAGAACTTCCCATGTCAATAGCATGTCTACACATGAATTAGGCCCAATGCAAACCATTAAGTTTTACAATAATCGAGACAAAGCAACCCAAAAAATGAAAAAACAAAATGGGTTTCAACTAGTTGAATGATCAAAAAGATTTTCTCTTGGATTATTCTAATGTCAATAAGGATTGTCTACTATATATAAGTAAAAACCTTAAAAGTAACCAACCTTAGTAATTGGGAATTCCATTGTATGCTTCGCAGTTAGTTTTCAACATAATCTCATTAACAAACATCAATTATTTTCAAAATTAGCAATTTTTTGCGGAATTTTGGCATACTTTGATTGGTTTTTGGGTTAGCATCTATGTACCTAGATAATGGAAAAACCAAATTTTGGTCCATTAAACACAAAGTATGCAATAACTGGATGATAAGGACATAATGCCATAAACTTTTCATAGCAATCTTACCTTTGTTTCAGCAAATATGGAAAGAGAGCGCGAACAAAAACAAAAATGTGTTATGAAACTAAAAGACTTCTAATATATAACATAAAATAAAAAAAATAGCATGGACCATTCACCTACCCATAAATGATAACCTCCAAGTGTTAAGTTATCATTTATGCTAAGTTTGAAATTCGTTGTCCAACACATCTCATTGTTTTATATTGTGTCGATTTAAGGTTATGAATGGTATTGAGATGCAAGGTCTTGGAAAAAACAGTTGACTAGAGCAACCCTGATGTTGAGAGTTAATGTTTGAGCGTTACCCTAATTTAAAGGTCAAGGATTACATGATCGTGATCATTGACTCTAAATTTTAGAACTCAAATCTGAACCATTGATTGTAGGTAATTTTGGGAATTAACGATGACCGTTGAAATAATCAATGTATCCTTATCTCAAAGTCCTATAAATGCTCTATGTACTTATAAGAAGTGGAGTTTAGAAATTAAAGTAAGAACGACAAAGGCAAGGTAGCACGTCCCTGCATTTAGGAGGATATACCAATAGTAGTAGACGTCAATAGGTGAAGAGATCAACAAAAATTAAAGATCAACAGTACTTAGGGAAAGAATTCCATAGAATAATGGGTAAAAAAAGAAATCGGTTTATAAACTTGCCAAAACCCATAAATTAAAAAATGTTAACCTTCCCAACAAATAGCAATACAAATTTTTTGACAAAAAGAAAGAAAAGAATGTAAGAATTTCAAATAAAAGTAAGTGACCATTACCTGAAAAATACCACCAACAATCCCTAAATAAGGCTATTTGTGCAATAAATTTATCCACAACCATAAATTACCTACTTGTAATAAGAATCACACTTTGCCTTTGGCCTTTCACAAATTTTAGGACTACCATCTATGTTCTCTTTACGCTAATGTCTCCACCAAGTTATAAAACTAGCCTTATAACTTATTTCGCTTATCAAACACTTAAACTCTCCTCATACAATTTTTTAGATGGTTGAGATTCAATGTCTAGCATACTCCAATACTAATTTTGGGTAGCTAAGATTTTCCACTTGCATTGTTTTAATACACAGAAGGATGTCCAGCACAAATTATTTCTTTTCTCTTCTACCAAATTGAAATGACTTTTTTTTAACTGTTTGGTTTTTTGGTTATTCGAAAGCATAATATAACACAATATTCATGCCCTAAGATATTGCAAAAATATCTAATAAGCATCAATGACATTCATTAGACCAACATATTCCAGCAATTACTCGCCTTATCTGTTAAGGTTACACTCTCACAACATACACAATCCATATGGTACCATACTTTACATTTGAAGCACTGCTTTTAACAAAAAATATCTAAAACGATAACCACAAAAAAATCTTAAATCTATTAATTATCCAGTTGCCGGACCAAAAAAGGAGGAATTATTTTTGGATGTGCTGGGACATACTGATGGTTTGTTAGAAAGCCTCCTGGTGTGGTGGTCAGCTATTACTATCACCTTTATGAGGGTTTGTTAGTGTGGGTGGATAGCTACCTTGCCCTCTCTTTCTTTCTTTCCTCGTTGGTCGGCTACACCTTACTATTTTACCTTGGTGACTGTTGCACTCTCCTTAGTCGGTTGCCTTGCCCCTACCATTTACTCAATTTTTTGCAACTCTCTTTCTTCTTGTAAGATGCATAGAGTATTTATGAAACCTTGATATTAGGGCTACATTGTCATTAATGGTTATCGTTGATTCCTACAAGTTACCCTACAATCAACGACCATATTTTAGCCTTAAAATTTATGGTCAATTGTCAACGGTAAATCTTTCCTTATTAGGGTTGCCCTGTCATCACCGATTTTTTCCAATGACCTTTCTGCATCTCAATGACATTCATAACCTTAAAATCGACACATAAAACCATATGAGATAGTGTTGACAACAAATCCAGCATTAGCCATTGAAGATGAACTCAACATTAGGCCTATCAGTGAGTTATTGCAAACGACTATTGTACAAGTATCCGAACTCTAATGGTTATCCATACGGACAAAGAAGAAACAACTTTTAGAATCTAAAACCCTTTGAGGGACAAACGGAGGAAAATACAAGTAACCCTAATGTACTAAATATGCATTATCTAACCATTTTGTGAGGTATTTATAGGGATTGTGATTCTATAATGCCTGTCTCTTATACACATCTAGATGTGTATAAGAGACAGGTCTCTTAGTGTAATTTAATCCTTTTATTATACTAATATTCTAATTAGACATTGAGTATAAAATTAGTATCTAATCTATATGTTTTTATTTTATTAGTTCTTAAATATTAATATAGTCATTGATTTCATGAATGAGATCATAACTACTCATGAATCATCATTCCACCTTATGCAAGGATTTATTCAATTAATACTTATTAGGAGAAAATAAAACATTTTTCTATCATTACTTTATGGTGATGAATCCTCTACTAATTAGTCAACTCTCACCATATAGTTCATAATATTTCCAACTTCATCTCGATTCTTGATTAAGACCTATAAGTGAGATCAAAGTAAATTGATTCCTATATGAGATATCTTGGTGATCTCAAGTCAAAGGATCACTTACACAATTTTCATAAGAAATTTTTTAAACATACAAATAATGTTCCATTTGAAAATTCTTATAAGGTGTTAATTTAATGAACTTGTTCAACTAATAAGCACTCATATGTTTATTTAAATATCTACATACTTTAGTTTATGAGATTAACTATTTTTTTCATAAGAAAGAAATACAACATATATTAGTCTTATAACTTTATCAATGTCCACTCTTGATGATGCATCAACTAGAAATATTTGAAAATAATACTTTGATGTAATAGGCATATCATAATTATGATATCATCATAATATCTTTGCAAAGTATATTTATTTTATTGAATTTATTTTTAAAATTTAATCGATGACTATATTATTATATAAACAATACTAAAAAAAAACTAAAGAATATCTTTAATATATATCATCATTACATAGTATACATTGGATAATGAATATCAGTGATCATGTCTTAGCCCAAAATAGAAATTTAACATGAGAATCTACACTAATCCTTATAAGTGGGGACTCGCTTTATCCTTACAATATTTTATTCATCATCTTTATAATAATGAAATCATTCAACATACGATTGGATCAATCATAAGACTGAGTTTTCTTTTGAATGACTCTATTGCTTAGTACTTATTAACAACTTAACAATGCATGAAACTTGCTAGTTAAATAATGAATTTCTTGATTCACAATTTTTTGTTTCATTAAATGATTTGCAAAAAATGATCTATTAGTTAGAACACTTATTTTAGTCTTTTACTTAATTTTTATTTATTTTTTAATTGTCTTATAATCAGACCAAAAGTTTATTATTCTCATAACATTGAACTTTTTTTTCTCCCTATAAAATCATTCTTAATATTTTAAAAATACTTAAGAATTTTTTACAAATTCCAATAACTATCATTTGGATCAATTCTGTATGTATCATTAGATACATTGTCTTATAACTATACTTCTTAATTTATCATATATCTCTCTGAATTGTGTCCATGGAGAGAATTATGTTATGTTAAAACTATTTTAACAATATCTACTCAAATGAAACAACCAAACTAACTGTTTAAATTTTTATTTTATTTATAAACTTTAATCATTCAAATCTTTTCAAAATGTAAACTACCTCTCTTTGTCTTTTATGGAGAATATTCTTGGACTACCAAATATTAATGGAATTAAATAATAGTATATACTTTTCTATTAGTAATATATCATCCATATAAAGCATTAGAAAAGTATTGGGCTTCCGTTAACCTTCTTCTAAACACAATATTCATCTATTCTTTTGCTAAAATCAAACCTTTTGATCATTTTATGAAAGTAGATGTTTAAATTCTATAAAACACACATATTCATAATATGTAGCAATAGTAAGCAAAACCTTTATGGACTTAAGCATGACTATAAGGGAAAAGGCTATAATTAAAGCCAAGTTTGTGGCTTTATTTGTAGCCTTTGATCTCTAGTCTAGTCTTATGTGACTATGCATAACATTTATGTTTGCTTTCTTTTTTTTTTTTAATTAAAAAAATACGCATACCCAATAGGTTTCCTTTAGGTGTATTAATTGAAATCTTTACTTAATTAATGTACATGAAATCCACTATAGATTCATAGCTTTGAATCATTTATTAAAATTAATGTCACACATTGTTTTATTATAAATAGTGGATTCATCTTAAATGATTAATACATCATTTCATATTTCAAGGGAAACTTATTTCTCTATATAGTATGATATATCCTATTACATACAAAGTTTCATGTCCCACATTAATTGTGAGTGTTGAACCTTTTTGGGTTCTATCTTCTGGGTATTTCTCTATATAGTATGGATCTAATTGAATTTGTTAGGCTCTTTATCCTTTATAATTGCTTTAAAATTATCCTGACAGAAAGCAAAGATTCCAAAGAAGTAGAAAATAACCCATCTTATTGAAAGAAAGAATCAAGTATGCTTCTCTTAGGTCTAAGTAGTAGACTGAGAGCTTAAAATGACTTAACAAAAAAGAGTCAAAAGAAGGAAGAGAGCTTAAAAAGGTATAGAAAGAGAAACAAAAGTTATCAATAGAGGACGAAGAGGTGTTATTGTCAAAGATGAAATTGTCCATGCGAATGATGACATTGTCAAACTGGAGGGAGAAGAGAAAATTGGTTAGACATAACTTAGCAATGGCCAAGAACCTTAATATTGCCAATTTTGGTGAAGATAAGAAGAAGAAGGGAGTTGGAGTGATGGTTGAAGTGGTTGAATAAGATTAATAAATAATTTGGACATGGATCTAGCTACAAGTATATATTAGCTATTGGATCTAATTGTATAGAGTTCATCCTATTTCTTCTTGTTCCATACACATTCACAATACAAATGCATAGTAAGGGAAGATCTAGGTGATGAGATTCAATAAATTTGATCAATAGAGAAGAAGTGTCATGTTCAATTACTTATGATAGTATTCAATTTTGGATTAGGTTGATTTTTGTAGGGTGAGAGAAAATGAAAGGTGAGAAAAAGGGGAGGAGAGAGAAACAAAGAGAGAATTTGAATTTTGAATTTTGAATTTTTTTATTTTTAATTAAATTGCATGTAAATGACATGTCTTTAATTATACTAATGATAGTGGGTTTTACACATAAGAATGTCACATCATATAGTTTGGTAGTTTTATTTAGATTATTTAATGGTAGGATAGATTTTTTTTTAAAAAAAATTAAAGATTACTAATTAAAGATCTTTTTATCATCTCATAATGAACTAATTTATCTTTTCTCCTTATTTGTAGTCAATCAAAATACATGTGGTCTAATTAATCTCTAACCACCAAACAATCAAAGATAAGTACTAAAGGTTTAATCCCGTGACAACCTTAAAAATTAGAAAGATCGATAAAGTTAAAAAATATAAGGACGCACAGTTATATTTAATCTATACATAGTTCTTCCCAAGACCTAATAGTCTTTGATGCAACAAATCGCCAAGTTTCATTGCTTTACAATTAAAGGGATCAAACAATTGTAGATTTGATGTCTAACCTAACAGTAAATTGTAATGATTAATTGACTAGTAGGTCTCCTAATAATCAATGCAAGACAATCATAATAATATATGCATAAAAAAACATTCAATACTTAAAGTATAAATCAAATAATAAACACAAGTTATATCTCACAATTATTCATTCCCAAACTCATATTTCCTTCAACTATGTAGAGCCATGGATGTTAACATGAAAGGGAAAGAATGAGGAAGAAGAAGGAGAGATAATTAGTGTGTTTTGTGTTTTGTGGTATCGTGTGTTCTTCCCCTTTACCCGCCAACCTCCTCCTCTTATAATTTAATGGCCCTTTTAAAAACCTTGAAAAGGCTTCCTAAATTAGAAAATTCAAGCCTGTCTAACTAAGTGAAAATATTAAAAATAAAACCTAATACAACTAAAAAAAAAGTGTCTTTTTTTGGAATTTCACTTATCAAAATTTTCAAAATAAGAGTCTTCAAATCCACACATTAAAATTGCAAGTTAAGAAACGTTTTATAATCATGGTAGTACAAATATATCAAATTTAAGCCTAAATTTGGTCTTGATATAGCCCATATCTTTCAAAATCCAAAACACAAAAGTTATAAAGCCCTCTATGGACTTTTCATAGCATCTTAAATCATCTCAATTTGATTTCAACCAAGAGAGTTGTGTTCAAATTATGAAGTAGTGTCAAAATTGTCCAAAATCACCCCCATTAACTTTGTTTTGCACTTAATACCTTTAATTGAATGTTAAATCAAGATATAAGAATAATAAGTGCAATTAAATTCAAATAAGCATAAAAAACTTAATATTAGAGGAGAAGAAATTTAACATTTTACATTCTCATCAATTACACATTTTTTCCTTTACTAATATGAATAAGAAATTCATGCAGCAAACAATATACGTATAAATTCAAGAATGAATAATGAATCTTTTGACAATTTTTGCACAAAAAAATCTCATGTTGACATCTTCCTATAATTGAGGACAAGAAAACCCTTCCACTAAATTTGACTAATCCACTAATAAAATTCACAACAAAAATTCAAGTATATTTCTAAGCAAGTTTTCATTAAATGCTCCTTTGACCATAGTATGACTTCTTCTTCTTAAAGGTAGATTGTCAATGGTGAGCACGACCTTGCCAAGTTCACCATTCTTGAAATTGATACAAAATATATAGGTCTTCTTTGTTGCAGCAACCTTTATAATCTTTCGTATTATCATTGTGTAATTTTTTCATCACTAGGAACAAATTCTACACCCAAGACTTCCCATGTCAATAGGCATGTCTACACATGAATTAGGCCCAATGGCAAACCATTAAGTTTACAATAATCGAGACAAAGCAACCCAAAAATGAAAAAACAAAATGGTTTCATACTAGTTGAATTGATCAAAAAGATTTTCTCTTGGATTATTCTAATGTCAAAAGGATTGCTACTATATATAAGTAAAACTTAAAAGGTAAACCAACCTTAGTAATTGGGAATTCCATTGTATGCTTTGCAGTTAGTTTCACAATAATCTCATTAACAACATCAATTATTTCAAATTAGTCATTTTTGCGGAATTTTGGCATACTTGATTGGTTTTTGGTTAGCATCTATGTACCTAGATAATGGAAAAAACCAATTTTGGTCCATTAACCACAAAGTGATGCAATAACATGTGATAAGGAACATAATGCATAAAACTTTTCATACAATTTAACCTTAATTAAGTTTCAGCAAATATGGAAGAACCAACAAAAACAAAAATGTGTTATGAAACTAAAGACTTCTAATATATAACATAAAATAAAAAATAGCATGACCATTCACCTACCCATAAATGATAACTCCAAGTGTTAAGCTTATATTTGATGACTAATATTAAATTTGTTGTCAACAACATCTTACATTGTTATATGTGTTGATTTAAGGTTATGAATATCATTGAGATGCAGAGAGGTCATTGGAAAAAACCAATGATTATAGGTCAACCCTGATGTTGAGGAGTTAATGTTGAGCGTTACCCTAAATTTTAAAGGTCAAGATTAACTATTGATCGTTGATCATTGACTCTAAATTTTAGAACTCAAATCTGACCATTGATTGTAGGGTAATCTTTGGGAATTAACGATGACCGTTGATAATCATGTATCCTTAATCTCAAGGTTCTATAAATGCTCTATGTATCTTATAAGAAAAGTGTGAGTTGTAGAAAATTAAGTAAACGACAAAGGCAAGGTAGCACGTCCCTGCACATTTAGGAGGATATACCAATAGTAGTAGACGTCCCTATAGGTGAAGAGATCACAAAAATTAAAGATCAACAGTACTTAGGGAAAGAATTCCATAGATAATGGGTAAAAAGAAATCGGTTTATAAACTTGCCAAAACCCCATAATTAAAAAATGTGTAACCTTCCCAACAAATAGCAATTAGCAAATTTTTTTTGACAAAAAAGAAGAAAAGAATGTAAGAATTTCAATTAAAAGTAAGTGACCACTTACCTGAAAAATACCACCAACATCCCTAATAAGGCTATTTGTGCAATAAATTTATACTCACACAATAAATTACTATCTTGTAATAAGAATCACACTTTGCCTTTGGCTTTCACAAATTTTTAGGACTACCCATTATGTTGCTCTTTACGCTAATGTCTCCACCAAGTTATAGAAACTATGCCTTCATAATCTTATTTCTGCTTATCAAACACTTAAACTCTCTTCATACAATTTTTTTGATGGTTGAGATTCAATGTTCTAGCATACTCAATACTAATTTTGGGTAGCTAAGATTTTCACTTGCAATTGTTATACACAGAAGGATGTCCACACAAGATTATTTCTTTTCTCTTTCTACCAATTGAATGACTTTTTTTACTGTTTGGTTTTTGGTTTTCGAAAGCATAATATAACTACATATTCATGCCCTATAGATATATGCAATAAATATCTATGAAGGCATCATGACAATTCATTAGACCACATATTCCAGCAATTACTCGCCTTATTGTTAAGGTTAGAGTTTAAAATCTAAAATTCATATGGTACATTACTTGTACATTTGAAGCACTGCTTTTACACAAAAAATATCTAAACGATAACCACAAAAAATCTTAAAATCTATTAATTATCCAGTGCACGGACAAAAAAGGGAGGGAATTAAATTAGCACACCACCTCTGCTTCTCGTGTACCGCATACATGGTCAGTCCTACAGGCACCCTTTTGAGCCAAAGCATGTCTCTGTTGGCATGACTATTGCCTTATTTGAATGATCAGTCAAAACGTTTTCTATAATCTTTTGTCATCATTACTTGTACCTATAATTTTTTAAAATGCATGCAAGAATGTCAATGATAAAGAGGGAAAGACTCATTATGTAACTGTAAAATGAATTTTTCTTTCATTTTGCTTCTGTTATTTTTTCTGTTGCATTCCCTGTATATCTGGTTTTTTACTACTTAAGATATAATTATAAATTACTTAAATGAATATTCAATGAAAAATGAAGTTGAAGTTGTTTTTAGACCTTTTGCTCTTGCTTTGTCGCAATTGTCTCTAACTAAACTGATGTAGAACATAAATGAACCAAATGATATAATAACAAAGCAGCACAAGAATCTACCAGAAAATTCAAATTAAACTCAGAGATTTATCCTAAAATTAAACTCAATAATTAATGAATAATCTGATTGACAAAGTTAATGTTGAATTTTATTTATAAAATGAGTTACAGGAAAAAAATGAAAATAACAAAAAAAAAATTATACTAAAAAAGAAGGAAGTTTCCCATATAATTTGAATAAGAATTAAAAATATCTTAAATAAGAAAATTCTATTAAATATATAAATAAAATTTTTTTGAATAAGAGAATTATAATAAGTGTGTAAATAAAAATATTCTAAAAAAAAGTATCCTAATTAGGCACAAAATAAGGTCCTATAGAATAGGAAATATATTCTTTTATCAATTATTGCATCATTTACCTTTAATTGAAGAAAACTCAATTCCGTTGAGGTAGATGCGACCTAAGCATCTAGCAAAGTAGGAGTCAATAAACGAAAGGTACCATAAGGAACCCAAGTAGCATCAGAAGCTAGAGGTGTTTTTCATTGGACAAAATAGTGCTGAAATATGCTTTGAGAAGAAGCAATGTGTTCATCATTCAAGATATTCTTAATGTCATCTTGGGTATAATAATTTATGTAACAAGACTAAAAGGCAAAAAAGAAAGCTCAAAAGTACATCATTGAGGCAATATATTCTCCACATTAAAAATAGAATTAATATTAAAGTCATTAGGCAAATTAAGTAAATATGTACTAAGTCTAAGTTTTTCAATGATGGAGTAGAAACCTATAACTCGAGCATGCAATTTGCAAACATTCAAAATGAATTCAAACCATGACAAAATCAAAATATTTTTCCTAAAAGTTGTACTGTAGCAAGTTTATAATCAATACTACTTAAAGTAATTTTATGTTTGATATTAACATGCAAATTATGAATATACTTGGAAAAGTTTTTACTAGATTAAAAAGAAAAAATGTGTGAGGAAGGAGAATAAGATTAATAGGTGTGCATGGAATGTAATCATAGATAATCTCAAGAGGACCTTTAGGAGTGAACCTATTAAAAGAATTATTATGTTCAAATTCAATAGTTAATAAAATTAAATCACCAAATTTTTAATTAATTACCTTAGTTTGACTATCTATTTAAAGGTATAATGCAAATAAAAATTTCAAACTAATTGATCAATTTAACTACTTTAGTTGCAAATGATAACTTGTCTAAAAATTAGCTTGGCAACATGTGATACATTAGTGGACTTATTGTAAAGAATGAAATGAGCTATTCTAATTTGTCAACAGCAAGAAGAATAGAATTATGACCACAAGTTATTCTACACAAACCAAGGATAAATTTATGCTCATATCACACTAATATGGAGATGGAATAGGAGGTTGAGTGTACAAACTAGTGTTATGCTTTTTAACTTTAACAACTTGACAAATATGACACTATGACACACTTTAGACACATTCTTTTGAAAGCAAGGCTAGTAGAACCTATCATTAAATAGTGTAATAGTCTTATCCCTTTTTAAATAACTAGCTAAGCCACTAGTATGCATTTCCCATAAAAAAAAGTCACAAAATGTTGTACAAAATATGTACAACTTATTAGCTCTAAATAAATAACTATCATAAATTACAAATTAATATATTTTCATCATTAATAAATTAAAATATATAGCCAAAATCAAGATATGTAAGGTACTTTTCATGTAATCTTTCAAATCCTATGATATAAACATTCATCATTTAAAGGGTACAAACAACTCAACTGAGAGTATAAGCAACTTTATTTTCTACACTAAAACAATGTTTAGTTACAGGAGAATACTCATTAAGAAACTCAACCCATGTAGCATGCTTAGTTTTTATTTTTTTATTTTTTTATTTTTTTTGAGAATTCAAATAATACAATACTTGATAATTAGAAAACAAAACAAAAGAAACTCTTAAAATAAACAATAGTGCCTCTCATAGTGATATGACTAAACCACAATATAAAACTCTTTATCATAAGTTTGAATATTTCTACTTTGCTTTATTGAGTTTTTTGTCGAAAAATGCAATGGGACATTCTTCCTAACTCAAGACTCCTCTTATACCAACCTCTACCATGTTATCAATAAGTTTGGACACTTTGTTCAAGTTAAGATACCTCAAAATAAGAATTACACTAATTTAGTTTTTTATGTCATTAAAAACTATAACAATTCTATTAAATCATTAAAATTCTCTTTTCTTTACACTATCAATGATAAAGGTCATAATAATGTTAAATCCTTTGATTGACCTCTTATAAAAGCAACCAAGCCATGAAATTATATACTATTCTACTTGCCTATTCAACTTCTCATAAATGTGAATTAGGAACTAAATTAATGACATGTATGTTTTAGGAATTTGGCTTGGTGCCCTTAATGCAAAAATTCACGTGATTCAAGATAATGTTTTTATCTTTATATTTAAAGACTTACATATTTTTCCAATCATAATTAATTGCATTAAGGTGATAAAGCCAAAAATGACTTAAGAAGACATAAACTACTTTCATAGGTAAGACATAAGAATAAACCTTATACTTATAATTACCTAACGGAATGCAAACTAGACATCCTTCAGCTAAAAACCAAAATTTGCCCAAAACCTGTGACAACTTCTGCCACATCCTGGGGGAACTTCTGCACCAGCCCGCAGCGCTGCCCGCTGGTACCACTGTAGCAGACTGACGGCGCACCTCCACAGCTGCGGCAGCCCACAGAGCTGCCTGGGGGAACTGCTGTGGCGCAGCACTGCCCGCTGGTACCTCTGCTGTAGCCCAACCGCACAACCTGGGGGAACTTCTGCGGCAACCTACAGCACTGCCCGCTGGTACCTCCAGGGCAGATCGACAGTGCGCCTCCACGGCTGCGGCAGCGTGCAGAAGTGGACGGGGGAACAGCTGCAGCAGTGCGCAGAGCAGCATGGGCGGCCTCATGTGGCAGCCCAACGGATTGCCTCGGCTGTGGCAGCACGTGGCGCTGAGTGCACTCCCGCGGCAGCCCGACAGCGCAGCATGTTGTCACTTCTGCGGCAGCACGCAGCAGCCTGGGGGCTGTCTCTTATACACATCTCTGCAGCAGTGCGCAGAGCAGCATGGGCGGCCTCATGTGGCAGCCCGACGGATTGCCGCGACGGCTGCGGAAGCCCGCGGAGGCGGGCACCCCAGCGCAGCTTGGGGGAACTTCTGCGGCAGCCCGCAGCACTGCCCAATGGTACCTTTACCGCAGCCCAACGGTGCACCTCCATGGCTGCGGCAGTGCGCAGAGCAGCTTGGGCGGCCTCATGCAGCAGCCCCACAGATTGCCTCAATGGCTGAGGCAGCACGTGGCGCCGCTGGTACCTCTGCGGCAGCCCGATGGCGGAGCGTGGGGGCACTTCTGCGGCAGCACGCAGCAGCCTGGGGGAACTTCTGTGGCAGCCCGCAGCGCTGCCCGCTGGTCCCTCTGTGGGAGCCTGACAGCGCACCTCCACGGCTGCGGAAGCACACTGAAATGGCTGGTAGAACTGCGGCGGCAGCACGCAGAGCAGCCTGGGCAGCCTCATGCGGCAGCCCGACGGATTGCCGCGACGGCTGCGGAAGCCCGCGGAGGAGGTCCCCCCAGCGCAGCTTGGGGGAACTTCTGCGGCATCCCGCAGCACTGCCCACTGGTCCCTGTACCGCCGCCCAACGGTGCACCTCCACAGCTGAGAAAGCGCACAGAAATGTCTGGGGGAACTGCTGCGGCAGCCTGACGGACTGCCTCAATGGCTGGGGCAGCCCGTGGCGCCGCTGGTACCTGTGCGGCAGCCCGATGAGATGTGTATAAGAGACAGCCCCAACGCTGCCCGCTGGTGCCCCTGCGGCAGCGTGATAGCCCGCCTCCGTGGCTGCGGCAGTGCGCAGAGCGGCCTGGAGGAACGTCTGCAGCAGCACGCGGCGCAGCCTGGGGTGACTGCTGCGGCAGCCCCTGGGGTAGGTCACCCCAAAGCAGCCTGGGGGAACTTCTTCGACAGCCTGCAGCACTGCCCGCTGGTACCTCTGCGGCAGCCCGACAGCGCAGCCTAGGTTCACTTCTGCGGCAGCACACGGCACAGCCTGGGGTGACTTTTGCGGCAGCCTGCGTGGGAGGTCACTACAGCGCTACCCGTAGGTACCTCTACAGCAGCCCTACGGTGCGCCTCCACAGCTGCAGCAGCGCGCAGAGCAGCCTGGGCGGCCTCATGCCGCAGCCCGACGGATTGCCTCAACAGCCGTGGCAGCACGCGGCACTGCTTGGGGCACTCCCGTGGCATCCCGACGGCGCAGCGTGGGTTCACTTCTGCGGCAGCGTAGCTTATTCTTGTATCTTGTTGACCTACATATAAAGACATCCAAATTAATTTGCGCAAAGACTGCTTACAAACACCATCAACTCAACTTAGCATCAGTATAAATCTCGCTGAATCGAACATAAAATTTCCAACCCAGTCAAAAATCTTAAAATTCAACAAACTACAGTTTTCTCTATCCCTCAAGAAGAAGGGTGGGAAAGGAGCACATAAGCTCATTTTTCAGCC
>CM038483.1:4368588-4380625 GCA_021464305.1 Kandelia obovata | reverse complement strand
TTATTATAATTCTCTTATTCAAAAAACTTTTATTTATATATTTAATAGAATTTTCTTATTTAAGATATTTTTAATTCTTATTCAAATTATATGGGAAACTTCCTCATTTTTAGTATAAATTTTCTTTTTTTTGTTATTTTCATTTTTTTCCTGTAACTCATTTTATAAATAAAATTCAACATTAACTTTGTCAATCAGATTATTCATTAATTATTGAGTTTAATTTTAGGATAAATCCCTGAGTTTAATTTGAGTTTTCTGGTAGATTCTTGTGCTGCTCTTTTGTTATATCATTTGGTTCATTTCTGTTGAGTCTTTCCCTCTTTATCATTGACATTCTTGCATGCATTTTAAAAAACTATAGGTACAAGTAATGATGACAAAAGATTATAGAAAAATTTTTGACTGATCATTCAAATAAGGAAATAGCCATGCCAACAGAGGCATGCTTTGGTTCAAAAGGATACCTGTAGGGCTGACCATGCGTGTGGTACGCAAGAAGCTGAGGTGGTATGCTAATTCAATGCCCTCCCCTTTTTGTCTGTGCACTGGATAGTTAATAGATTTTAAGATTTTTTGTGGTTACCGTCTGTCTCTTATACACATCTAGATGTGTATAAGAGACAGAGCATATGATGACTAACCCTAAAACTATAGGTGTTCTTGTAAAAACATTTTTGGTTTTCCCCTTCTCTATTGTTTTTGGTATTGATATCTTTCGAATGATGGTAAATCAACAAGTTCATTGATAATGTATTTGGTGATGAGGATCGTTGTGAAATATGTTCCTTTTACAAATTAATTCAGATTTAACCTCTATAACTTGTTAAAACTGATAATCTAATTTTTTTTATCTATTCTTTATGTGAGAGTGATCGAACGAATATTAATTACATGCAAATACTAAAAAACACATGATAATGTTTACGTAGTTCACCTATAATGTGTGAGTTATGTCCACGATATGATATGACAACTCTTAAATCACACAATTCACTCTTATTATCAAGAGATACAGTATGGTTGTGGAAAAATCACTTCTTAACCACATGTAGAAGGACTACTCCTTAATCAGTTGCAATAATCTCTCGATCAAAGAGTTGATTTCCCTATCACTTTAAGGGTATCTCACTTTGTTTTTCAATGAATTTATCAAGATTTTATGATAAAACCTCTCAGTTGCAATAATCTCTCGATCAAAGAGTGGATTTCCCTATCACTTTAAGGGTATCTCACTTTGTTTTTCAATGAATTTATCAAGATTTTATGATAAAACCTCTCAGTTGCAATAATCTCTCGATCAAAGAGTGGATTTCCCTATCACTTTAAGGGTATCTCACTTTGTTTTTCAATAACTTTATCAAGATTTTATGATAAAACCTATCATTTGCAATAATCTCTCGATCAAAGAGTGGATTTCCCTATCACTTTAAGGGTATCTCACTTTGTTTTTCAATAACTTTATCAAGATTTTATGATAAAACCTTTCATTTGCAATAATCTCTCGATCAAAGAGGTGATTTCCCTATCACTTTAAGGGTATCTCACTTTGTTTTTCAATAACTTTATCAAGATTTTATGATAAAACCTTTCATTTGCAATAATCTCTCGATCAAAGAGTTGATTTCCCTATCACTTTAAGGGTATCTCACTTTGTTTTTCAATGAATTTATCAAGATTTTATGATAAAACCTATCATTTGCAATAATCTCTCGATCAAAGAGGTGATTTCCCTATCACTTTAAGGGTATCTCACTTTGTTTTTCAATGAATTTATCAAGATTTTATGATAAAACCTCTCAGTTGCAATAATCTCTCGATCAAAGAGTTGATTTCCCTATCACTTTAAGGGTATCTCACTTTGTTTTTCAATGAATTTATCAAGATTTTATGATAAAACCTTTCATTTGCAATAATCTCTCGATCAAAGAGGTGATTTCCCTATCACTTTAAGGGTATCTCACTTTGTGTTTCAATAAATTTATCAAGATTTTATGATGAAACCTTTCCTAGAAAACAATCACTCAATCTGTACAGACTACTAAAGCAAAATATAGATCTTCTCCATCTTTTGTTGCCAGTGTTGTTTCATTTGTTGTTGGTGTTGCCTGGACATTATGCTAATACTATTTGTAGGCGTTGCCGTTGTTATCCGCACACAATGCTAATGTTGTCTTCATACACTGTTGCTATTGTCCGTGCGCACTGCTAATGTGGTTTGTTGTTATCCATATGCACTATTGTCTGTATATGTTGTCATGTCTGTTTGTTGTTGTCTGTGTGTGCTGTTAATGCTATTTGCACGCATTGTTATTGCTGCCTGCTATTCGTATGCATTATGCCTGTTGTTCGCATGTGTTTGCCTGTTGTTCGCATGTGTTGTGCCTATTGTTTGTACCCGCTATGCCTGTTGTTCACATAAGCTGTGCCTTCTATCCCCACACGTTACAGCTGCTGTTCACAGGCATTATTCTTGCTATTCGAGTGTGTTATTGTTGTCTGTACATACCGTTACTATCATTCATCTACATTGTTGTTGTTTGCTCAAGCCACTGCTGTTATCCCTGTGCATTGTCTGCGTCTGTTGGTGTACCACCTACTGTTGCTGTCTCTTATACACATCTAGATGTGTATAAGAGACAGGTACATACCGTTACTATCATTCATCTACATTGTTGTTGTTTGCTCAAGCCACTGCTGTTATCCCTGTGCATCTGTCTCTTATACACATCTAGATGTGTATAAGAGACAGGGGATAACAGCAGTGGCTTGAGCAAACAACAACAACGTAGATGAATGATAGTAACGGTATGTACAGACAACAATAACACACACGAATAGCAAGAATAATGCCTGTGAACAGCAGCTGTAACGTGTGGCTGTCTCTTATACACATCTAGATGTGTATAAGAGACAGCAACAACAATGTAGATGAATGATAGTAACGGTATGTACAGACACTGTCTCTTATACACATCTAGATGTGTATAAGAGACAGGTACATACCGTTACTATCATTCATCTACATTGTTGTTGCTGTCTCTTATACACATCTAGATGTGTATAAGAGACAGACATATAATAGTGTAAGATGTTGTTGACAACAAATTTAATATTAGTCATCGAAGATAGGCTTCACACTTGGAGTTATCATTTCTGGGTAGGTAAATGGTCATGCTATTTTTTATTTTATGTTATATATTAGAAATCTTTAGTTTCATAACATATTTTTGTCTTTATTGGTTCTTCCATATTTGTTAAGAATTGATTAAGGTTAAATTGTATGGAAAGTTTTATGCATTATGTTCCTTATCACATGTTATTGCATAACTTTGTGGTTAATGGGCCAAAATTGATTTTTTCCATTATCAAGGTACATAGATGCTAACCAAAAACCAATCAAATATGCCAAAATTCCGTAAAAATGGCTAATTTGAAATAATCGATATTGTTAATAAGATTATTGTGAAACTAGCTGCAAAGCATACAATGAAATTCCCAATTACTAAGGTTGGTTTACTTTTTAACTTTTACTTATATATAGTAGCAATCCTTTTGACATTAGAATAATCCAAGAGAAAATCTTTTTGATCAATTCAACTAGTATGGAACCATTTTGTTTTTTCATTTTTGGGTTGCTTTGTCTCGATTATTGTAAACCTAATGGTTTGCCATTGTGCCTAATTCATGTGTAGACATGCCTATTGACATGGGAAGTCTTGGGTGTAGAATTTGTTCCTAGTGATGAAAAAATTACACAATGATAATACGAAAGGTTATAAAGGTTGCTGCAACAAAGAAGACCTATATATTTTGTATCAATTTCAAGAATGGTGAACTTGGCAAGGTCGTGCTCACCATTGACAATCTACCTTTAAGAAGAAGAAGCCATACTGTGGTCAAATGAACATTTAATGAAAACTTGCTTAGAAATATACTTGAATTTTTGTTGTGAATTTTATTAGTGGATTAGTCAAATTTAGTGGAAGGGTTTTCTTGTCCTCAATTATAGGAAGATGTCAACATGAGATTTTTTTTTGTGCAAAAATTGTCAAAAGATTCATTATTCATTCTTGAATTTATATGTGTATTGTTTGCTGCATGAATTTCTTATTCATATTAGTAGAGGAAAAAAATGTGTAATTGATGAGAATGTAAAGTGTTAAATTTCTTCTCCTCTAATATTAAGTTTTTTATACTTATTTGAATTTAATTGCACTCATTATTCTTATATTTTGATTTAACATTCAATTAAAAGTATTAAGTGCAAAACAAAGTTAATGGGGGTGATTTTGGACAATTTTGACACTACTTCATAATTTGAACACAACTCTCTTGGTTGAGATCAAATTGAGATGATTTAAGATGTTATGAAAAGTCCACAGAGGGCTCTATACCTTTTGTGTTTTGGATTTTGAAAGATATGGCAATATTAAGGTTTTGGCCATTGCTAAGTTATGTCTAACCAATTTTCTCTTCTCCCTCAAGTTTGACAATGTCATCATTCGCATGGACAATTTCATCTTTGACAATAACACCTCTTCAACCTCCATTGATAACTTTTGTTTCTCTTTCTATACCATTTTAAACTCTCTTCCTTCTTGTGACTCTTTTTTGTCAAGTCATTTTAAGCTCTCAGTCTACTACTTAGACCTAAGAGAAGCATACTTGATTCTTTCTTTCAATAAGATGGGTTGTTTTCTACTTCTTTGGAATCTTTGCTTTCTGTCAGGATAATTTTAAAGCAATTATAAAGGATAAAGAGCCTATCAAATTCAATTAAATCCATAAGCCAAATGAGGATTTGGGTTTAGTGAAATTAGATGGGATAAGCCCAAAACAAAGATTGAGATAAAAATGCACTGGAATTTCATTCTTGTTAATGGTGAATTTGTTAATGTTATTTTGGGTGAAAATATAAATCAACATGAACTCTCTACAATGTTATGGTTTGGTTTAAACTACCATACTATATAGAGAAATACCCAGAAGATAAAACCTAAAAAAGTTCAACATCCACAATTAATGTGTGACATGAAACTTTGTATGTAATAGGATATATCATACTATATAGAGAAATAAGTTTCCCTTGAAATATGAAATGATGTATTACTTATTTAAGATGAATCCACTAGTTATAACAAAACAATGTGTGACATTAATTTTAATAAATGATTTAAAGCTATGAATTTATAGTGGACTTCATGTATATTAATTAAGTAAAGATTTCAATTAATACACCTAAAAGGAAACCTATTAGGTATGCCTATTTCTTTAATTAAAAAAAAAAAAGAAAGCAAACATAAATGTTATGCATAGTCACATAAGACTAGACTAGAGATCAAAGGCTACACATAAAGCCACAAACTTGGCTTTAATTATAGCTTTTTCCCTTATAGTCATGCTTAAGTCCATAAAGGTTTTGCTTACTATCGCTACATATTATGAATGTGTGTTTTACAGAATTTAAACATCTACTTTAATAAAATGATCAAAAGGTTTGATTTTAGCAAAAGAATAGATGAATATTGTGTTTAGAAGAAGGTTAACGGAAGCCCAATACTTTTCTAATGTTTTATATGGATGATATATTACTAATAGAAAAGTATATACTATTATTTAATTCCATTAATATTTAGTAGTCCAAGAATATTCTCTATAAAAGACAAAGAGAGGTAGTTTACATTTTGAAAAGATTTGAATGATTAAAGTTTATAAATAAAAATTTAAACAATTGTTTTTTGTTGTTTCAGTTTGAGTAGATATTGTTAAAATAGTTTAACATAACATAATTCTCTCCATGGACACAATTAAGAGAGATATGATAAATAAGATGTATCATGTATGCAATATTATGTATAAGACAATGTATCTAATGTATACATACAGAATTGATCCAAATGATAGTTATTGGACAATTTGTAAAAGACATTCTTAAGTATTTTTAAAGTATTAAGAATGATTTTATAGTTTATGGAGAAATTAAAAGTTCAATGTTATGAGAATAATAACTTTTAGTCTATTAAAGACAATTAAAAATTATATTCTAAAGAAAGTTTATTATTCCAAATAATAAGACTATAAATTAGAAGGGTTCTAACATAAGTAGTCATCATATTTGAGCATATTTTTTGCAAATCATTTAATGAAACAAAAAATTGTGAATCAAGAAATTCATTATTTAACTTAGCAAGATTTCATGCATTATTAAGTTATTAATAATGTACTATGCTAGCAATAGAGTCATTCAATAAGGAACCTCAGTCTTATGATTGATCCAATCGTATGCTTGAATGATTTCATTTCATCATAGAGATGATGGAATAGAATATTGTAAGGATAAAGAGAGTCCCACTTCAAAGGATTAGGTAGATTCTCATGTTAAGCTTTTATTTTGGTAAGAACATGATCACTGATATCATTATCCAATGTATACTATTGTAAATACATTTTCATGCATATGATATATTAATTAAAGATATTCTTTAGTTTTAGTATTGTTTATATAATAATATAGTCATCGATAAATTTTAAAAATAAAGTCAATAAAATAAATAAACTTTGCAAAGATATTATGATGATATCATAATTATGATATGCCTATTACATCAAAGTATTATTTTCAAATATTTCTAGTTGATGCATCATCAAGAGTGGACATTGATAAAGTTATAAGACTAATATATGTTGTATTTCTTTCTTATGAAAAAAATAGTTAATCTCATAAACTAAAGTATGTAGGTATTTAAACAAACATATGACTGCTTATTAGTTGAACAAGTTCATTAAATTGACCCATTATAAGAATTTTCAAATGGAACATTATTTGTGTAACAAAAAAATTTCTCATGAAAATTTTGTAAGTGATCCTTTGACTTGAGATCACCAAGATATCTCATATAGGAATCAATTTACTTTGATCTCACTTATAGGACTTAATCAATAATTGAGATGAAGTTGGAAATATCATGAACTATATGGTGAGAGTTGACTAATCAGTAGAGGATTCATCACCATAAAAGAATCGTAGAAAAATGTTTCATTTTCTCTTGATAAGTGTTAATTGAAGAAATCCTTGCATAAGGTGGAATGATGATTCACGAGTAGTTATGATCTCATTCATGAAATCAATGACCATATTAATGTTTAAGAACTAATAAAATTAAAAAATATAGATTAGATACTAATTTTATACTCTATGTCTAATTAGAATATTAGTATAATAAAAGGATTAAATTACACTAAGAGACTATATATTAAAAGGATTAGTCAAACCACTTTGTCAGTTCTAACATTTGGATGGTCACAATACGTAAGTAAATGTTAATCTTGATATAAGAATATGAATTGATTAATAAGAGAATTAACAATAAATTAAAAAAATTTAATTAATCTAATCTCCTAGGACTATAATTCATATTCATTACCGTTATGTTACAATTTTAATAGGTCATACACATAAGAACAATTAGAGAAATATAAAATGAAAATCAAGTAGGACTCAGTTGAAATATTGGAGAAACTTATGAAGTCAAAAATATGAAATTTAAAAATATAATGGTTAAATTGAAATTCATTGAAAATTGGCAGAAATCACTTTAAAAGCATTCTAGAATCACAATCCCTATAAATACCTCACAACATGGTTAGATAATACATGTTTAGTACATTAGGGTTACTTGTATTTTCCTCCCTTTGTCCCTCAAAGGGTTTTAGGTTCTAAAAGTTGTTTCTTCATTGTCCGTATGGATAACCATTAGAGTTCGAATACTTGTACAATAGTAGTTTGCAATAACTCACTGATAGGCCTAATGTTGAGTTCATTTTCAATGGCTAATGTTGGATTTGTTGTCAACACTGTCTCACATGGTTTTATGTGTCGATTTTAAGGTTATGAATGTCGTTAAGATGCAGAAAGGTCATTGGGAAAAATCGGTGATGACAAGGCAACCCTAATAAGGAAAGATCGACCGTTGACAATTGACCATAAATTTTAAGGCTCAAATAAAGTCGTTGATTGACCATTGATGACAATGTAGCCCTAATATCAAGGTTTTATAAATACTCTATGCATCTTACAAGAAGAAAGAGAGTTGTAAAAAATTGAGTAAATGGTAGGGGCAAGGCAACTGGCCAAGGAGAGTGCAACAATCACCAAGGCAAAACAGTAAGGTGCAGTCGACCAACGAGGAAAGAAAGAAAGAGAGGGCAAGGTAGCTATCCACCCACACCAACAAACCCTCATAAAGGTGATAGTAATAGCTGACCACCACACCAAGAGGCTTTCCAGCAAACCATTAGCATGTCCCAGCACATCCAAAAGGCTTTCTAGTAGACTAACAACATATCATTACATGTTCAGGAGGGTAGCAGCAGACGTCCCTACAGGTCCAGAAGGGTATACCAACACCAAACAACACGTCTAACACCTGTCTCTTATACACATCTAGATGTGTATAAGAGACAGGTTTCAAATAGTGCGAATTCAAGTTTGACAAAGAGTAGAGGCCTAATTAATATAATTGGAGTACTTGGTTGCTCATACTAAGTAATAACATTCACTCCTAAATAGGAGTGTATTATCTGTGTTGGAATTTGTCCATTGTTAGGAATTTCTCCAAATAAAGATTTATCTTAAGTCTGTCTCTTATACACATCTAGATGTGTATAAGAGACAGGTCTAAGATAGCAATCATAAAGAGGCACAAATTCCTACTTAAGATAAATCTTTATTTGGAGAAATTCCTAACAATGGACAAATTCCAACACAGATAATAAACTCCTATTTAGGAGTGAATGTTATTACTTAGTATGAGCAACCAAGTACTCCAATTATATTAATTAGGCCTCTACTCTTTGTCAAACTTGAATTCGCACTATTTGAAACCTGTCTCTTATACACATCTAGATGTGTATAAGAGACAGATTGATACATGGGAGGAGATGAAGGCTATTATGCGAAGGAGGTTTATCCCCAATCACTATTACAGGGCTATCTCTTATACACATCTAGATGTGTATAAGAGACAGTTGCAACATTTGGTATAACTCCCTGTAATAGTTATTGGGGATCTGGCTCTTATACACATCTAGATGTGTATAAGAGACAGATACATGGGAGGAGATGAAGGCTATTATGCGAAGGAGGTTTATCCCCAATCACTATTACAGGGCTATCTCTTATACACATCTAGATGTGTATAAGAGACAGATACATGGGAGGAGATGAAGGCTATTAGGAGAAGGAGGTTTATCCCCAATCACTATTACAGGGCTATCTCTTATACACATCTAGATGTGTATAAGAGACAGCCCTAATCATGGTAATCTTCATCTCCTTGTGGTAGTCCTCCACAATTTTAGTGCCCTGAGTGAGCCCTTGCAACATTTGGTATAACTCCCTGTAATAGTTATTGGGGATCTGGCTCTTATACACATCTAGATGTGTATAAGAGACAGTCCCTAATCATGGTAATCTTCATCTCCTTGTGGTAGTCCTCCACACTTTTAGTGCCCTGAGTGAGCCCTTGCAACATTTGGTATAACTCCCTGTAATAGTGATTGGGGATAAACCTCCTTCTCATAATAGCCTTCATCTCCTCCCATGTATCAATAGGTCCTGTCTCTTATACACATCTGATGTGTATAAGAGACAGTCTTGGTTGTTCTTTAATTCCTTGTGTGCGTTGGGTCCCTAAGCCACGTCTTTTTGTTGTTTTCCACATCACCTTGGTAGTATTTGTTGGTGTGGGTGGATAGCTACCTTGCCCTCTCTTTCTTTCTTTCCTCGTTGGTCGACTGCACCTTACTGTTTTGCCTTGGTGATTGTTGCACTCTCCTTGGCCAGTTGCCTGTCTCTTATACACATCTAGATGTGTATAAGAGACAGCCCTTAAGATCATTTAAAATCAAATACCATTTGAAAAAAACAAAAAATGAAGAAAAAAGAAAAAGGAAAAGAACGAGAGAAAGTGGCTGGTAACGAAAAAAGTCAAGAGACATAATTGTGAAACAAAGTCTTAAATTTATAAGATGTACTAATCTATTGCCTAGATAAGAAGCACTAGGAGACAATGACCTTATATCATCACAATTTCTAGTCTCATTTGCATTTGTATACCCATACAGGTAAATTGTTCACTCCTTTCATAAAGCAGCCCATAATTGATTGTGCCCTTGACATACCTCAAAATTCTCTTAGCCATTACAAGATGAGACCTTGAGGTCACCTTGAAATCTAGCACCAGAGTTTATAGTAAAAATAATATTTGGCCTTGATGCAATCAAATAGGTAAAGTTTGCTGCAGTTGAATTTATTGATTATGCTATTATTTGGTGGGATCAACTTGTTTTGACGAGGAGAAGGAATCACAAGTGACCTATTGATACAAGGGAGGAAATGAAGGCTATTATGCGAAGGAGGTTTATCCCGAATCACTATTACAGGGCTATCTCTTATACACATCTCTTATAAATTTAAGACTTTGTTTCACAATAATGTCTCTTGACTTTTTTCGATACCAGCCACTTTCTCTCGTTCTTTTCCTTTTTCTTTTATCTTCATTTTTTGTTTCTTTCAAATGGTATTTGAATTTAAATGATCTTAAGGGGCCTCTTAAAATCTATATTCAGTTCTAAAAAATAAATCTTTCTTGTCATCTTGTTACTCTTACTTTTTGCAGCATCCTATCATCTTATAGCTCTTGTTTTTTGTATCAAATCATTTTTGTTGCACTTCGACCACCTCTGTTACACTTATATTTTGCAACAACGTTACTGCACTTTGAACAACTTTACTACATTTCTCAGGTTTTGCCCTAATACAAAACCATTAGCATGAAAAAATTTTATATTTTTCAGTGGAAGTGTTTACAGAAAAAGCCATCTTTAAAGTTAATTCTTCCACATTAATAAAAGGTAAGGGCTTCCTAACACCTTAGTGTAATTGTCTCCTAAATTTGATCCAAGAATTATAGAGACTTTTTAGATAATGGAGTCCTGCAAGAATTTTGATCTGCTTTCGACCTAAGTCAATTCCATTTTCGTTTTTCCATCATTATGTTCCTCACACCATTAGAACTGTCTCTTATACACATCTAGATGTGTATAAGAGACAGGTGTGAGGAACATAATGATGGAAAAACGAAAATGGAATTGACTTAGGTCGAAAGCAGATCAAAATTCTTGCAGGACTCCAAGATGTGTATAAGAGACAGCCTTTATATATCCCCTATTGTTCTCTAAAGAGCCAGTGGTGTACGTCTCGATATTGAAGTCATATGATTTATGGAATATACTAAAGCTGCGAAGGGTAAGCTCAAATCCCAATGCAAGCAGCCTGTCTCTTATACACATCTAGATGTGTATAAGAGACAGCACAATCAATTCATGAAGTTGAAACTTTTATCACGTTGTTCACAGCAATAATGCTCGTGTGCATATCAAGAATATATCATTTGATGCTAATATTAGTCTACCATGTAAGCACTAATTGCAAACATGATACCCCCAATAGAACTACTTGCACCAGAAACACAAAACGCTAACCACAACAAGATAAATGGTTTATATATGGACTAAGATCTTCATTATCTCATTAGCATGAGAAGCAAGCAATGACAACTAGGTCCAGCCAAGTGTGGTTCCAACAGCACCGACAAGCCCATAAATTGGCCAATAATCCTATATATATCCCCTATTGTTCTCTAAAGAGCCAGTGGTGTACTTCTCGATATTGAAGTCATATGATTTATGGAATTTACTAAAGCTGCGAAGGGTAAGCTCAAATCCCAATGCAAGCAGCTGTGAAAAAAAGATTCCTAACCAGAAAACATCAAGAAAGCAGCAGCATCGAGACAGCGTTTGGCCGCCACCGCTGCACTTCCGGCTTCTACTAGGGCCCTATTACCAAAACTAAAATTAAACACAAGAATAATCTAAATTAATAAAAAATGAAATTTAACATAAGCTTAGTATCTATTGTTTAGCGTATCAATTTAACTAGACATAAAGGAACCAAAAAAGATTGAACTCGAAA
>CM038483.1:4336412-4360358 GCA_021464305.1 Kandelia obovata | reverse complement strand
GTCAACGCATTAAGCCATTAGAGCAGCATTATATGTGACGATGCATAGAGCACTCTGGACTGATGTATATCATGTTACTGAGCAACTCTCATCCTCATAAAATAAAATTAACTTTAGATAAATTTAAATTTTATAATATTATAATTAAATTATATAATAATCTGATAATTCATAATTCAAATTTTCCAACTATAATAAATATAATTAACTGCATTGATAATATTTATTATATTTAAAAATATAATAAAAGATAATTTTTTAATAAAAATAAAAAATTAATAATTTTTTTTAAATTATTATTTAATAATAAATTATAAAATAATAATATAAATTATATATTTTTATTATATTAATGTATTATATTTATTAAATTAAACATATATTTAAACTGGGATATTTCACCTGTCTCTCCCTATATCTCTTATCCTTATCCTGTCTCTCTCTAAATCCATCTATTTACAATTTAGTTGTAAGAAGCTCGTCTCTTCTTCTTCCTACCTCCGATGCTTCCTTGATGCTCCCCACCGCCTTTGTGATTATCGGCTAGATTACCGGACCGGACTGTTCCTTAATTTTTTGATTACAAGTCCTTGTTGCTACCATCAATTTTGTTCCATTTCGATTTTGATTTCGGAAAAGCAAATCTTTGGGTTTCCATTTCTCATTTATCTGTCTTGTGGTCGCTTCTTGATCAAGCGAAACGAGAAGAAGCCTCATGGTCTCCGGGGCGTTAAAAAAAGGAGCAAGCAAGGCGAAGGGCAAGGAAAGCATTGGTTTTGGGGGCGATCTGTTCTTGCTAAAGTCAAAGGTCCACCCTTTTTGGCTGCCAGGTCTCTGCTTTTTCTTTAATTATTTCCAAGATTCAATTTTCTAACATATTTGTTTTTTGATCTCTTTCTTTCTTCGTTCCCGATAATTAAATGGGTTCCAAGATTCGGATGATTTGGCAGTTTAATTGCACTTGGGATTTCTAGTTAGTTTGTTGTTTCAAGTTTCTGCAGGTGTTGTTTGGCATTTGCCATGTTCACTTTGTGCCCTTTTGTTTTTAGATTATCGATGTTATTACATACTGGTTATTTTATAAATGCGAATTGCAGCTGTTAGATATGGATTATTTAATCCATAGCTTTTTTTGATGTACGTTGGTGTGTTTTGTTTATTTGTGATTCCATAAAATTTTATTGTCTCTCTCTTCTTGTGCATTCTGATGTACTAAGTTTGTGCCCGCTTAATTTGAAACATTGTGTATATTGTTTCAGAGTTATGGTATTCATGAATGATCTTTGATTGATTAAAGACAGGGTATTATTATATACATCTGTCACTCCTGTTAGGATACATGTTGTATATATATATATATATATTTTTTATTTTTTTTTCAGGTTTGAGTAAGTTTAGTATTTTTATTGTTGGCAGTGATTTTTTCCTTTCTGTTTCTGCTTCTCAAATTTTGAGGTTCTTTGCAGAGTGATGCTTAAATTTTGTGGGCTTCATCTTGCAGTCAAATTTTATGTTCAGAAGATCAGTTGGCCGCCGCAGCATTCCCCAGGCAGCTCTGTGGGCTGCCGCAGCTGTGGAGGTGCGTCGTCGGTCTGCTGCATGGTACCAGCGGGCAGCGTGCGGCTGGTGCAGAAGTTCCCCAGGCTGCACTGGGGGTGACCTCTCCGGCGGGCTGCTGCAGAAGTTTTCACAGGTTTGGCAAATTTTGGTTTTTTTAGCTGAAGGATGTTTAGTTTCGCATTCCATTAGGTAATTATAAGAATAAGGTGTTTATTCTTATTTCTTACCTATGAAGATTAGTTATGTCTTCTTATGTCATTTTTGGCTTTAGCACCTTAATGCCAATTAATTATTGGTAGGAAAAATATGTAAGTCTTTGAATATAAAGGTAAGAACATTATCTTGAATCACGTGAATTCTTGCATTAAGTGGCACCAAGCCCCAAATCTCAAAACAATAATGTCATTAATTTAGTTCCTAATTCACATCTACCAAAATTTTTCACATCATAAAATGAATTTTAATGATGTGAAAGTTGAATAGACAGTAGAATAACATATAATTTCATGGCTTGGTTGCGTTTATAAGAGGTTCAATTAAGAGATTTAACACTATTATGACACTTATCATTGATTGTAAAGAAAAGATAATTTTAATGATTTAATAGAATGTTTATGTTTTCAATGACATAAAAAAAACTAAATTAGTAATTCTTATTTTGAAGTATCTCAACTTAAATAAGTGTCCAAATTATTGGTAACATGGTAGAAGTTGGTATAGAGGATTCTCGAGATTAGGAGAACGTCCCATTGCATTTCTCCAACAAAAAACTCTAATAAAACAAAGTAGAAATATATTCAAATTATGATAAAGAGTTTTATATTGTCGTTTTAGTCATATCACTATTAGAGACACTATTGTTTATTTTAAGAGTTTTTTTGTTTTTGTTTTTATTATCAAGTATGCCATTATTTGAATTCTCAAAAAAAAAAAAAATATAAAATAAAAATTAAGCATGTTACATTGGTTGAGTTTCTTTAAATGAGGTATTCTTCTGTACCTAAACATTGCTTTAGTGTAGAAAATTTGGTGATTTAATTTATCAACTATTGAATTTGAACATAATATTCTATTAATAGGTCCACTTGCTAAAGTCCTCTTGAGATTATCTATGATTACAGGCCATGCACACCTGTTAATTTTATTCCCCTTCTTCAGACATTTTTTTTTTTTAATCTACTAAAAAATTTTCCAAGCATATTCATATTTTGCATGTTAATATCAAACATAAAATACTTTAAGTAGTATTGATTATAAACTTGCTATAGTACAACTTTTAGGAAAAACATTTTGATTTTTCATTTGGTTGAATTCATTTTGAATGTTGCAAATTGCATGCTGGAGTTATAGGTTCTACTCCATCATTGAAAAACTTAGACTAGTACATATTTATTTAATTTGCTCTAATGACTTTAATATTTAATTCTATCTTCAATGTGGAGAATAATATTTGCCTCAATGATGTACTTTTGAGCTTCTTTTTGCCTTAGTCTTGTTACATAAACTATTATGCTAAGATGACATTAAGATTATCTTGAATGATGAATACATTGCTTCTTCTCAAAGCATATTTCAACACTATTTTGTCCAATGAAAAGCACCTCTAGCTTTTGATGCTACTTGGCTTCCTTAAGATATCTTCCGTATTGACTCCTACTTTGCTAGATGCTTAGGTCGCATCTACCTCAACCAAAATTGAGTTTTATTCAATTAAAGGTGAATGATGCAGTAACTGATGAAGGAAGTTATTTCCTATTCTATAGGACCTTTTTTGTGCCTAATTAGAATAACTTTTTTTTTAGAATATTTTTATTTATACACTTATTATAATTCTCTTATTTGAAAAATTTTTATTTATATATTTAATAAAATTTTCTTATTTAAGATATTTTTAATTCTTATTCAAATTATATGGGAAACTTCCTCATTTTTAGTATAAATTTTCTTTTTTTGTTATTTTCATTTTTTTCCTATAACTCATTTTATAAATAAAATTCAATATTAACTTTGTCAATCAGATTATTCATTAATTATTGAGTTTAATTTTAGGATAAATCTCTGAGTTTAATTTGAGTTTTTTGGTAGATTCTTGTGCTGCTCTTTTATTATATCCTTTGGTTCATTTATGTTCTACATCAGCTTAGTTAGAAACAATTGCGTCAAGGCAAGAGCAAAAAGTGTAAAAACAACTTCATTATTCATTGAATATCCATTTAAGTAATTTAGAATTATATCTTATGTAGTAAAAAACTAGATATATAGGGAATGCAACAGAAAAAAAAAACAGAAGTAAAATGAAAGAAAAATTGAACTAAACTTTTAGAATGCAATATTATCAATCTCAAAGCATACAGTTTAACATCTTTTTAGAATAACATCTAGCTAGAAAGATATTTCTATGTTTAATAAAATAAGAAAAAATTTATTTTATAGTTACAGAATGAGTCTTTCCCTCTTTATCATTGACATTCTTGAATGTATTTTAAAAAACTATAGGTACAATTAATGATGACAAAAGATTGTAGAAAAAGTTTTGACTAATCATTCAAATAAGGCAATAGTCATGCCAACAGAGGCATGCTTTGGTTCAAAAGGATGCCTGTAGGATTGACCATGCGTGTGGTGTGCGAGAAGCAGAGGTGGTGTGCTAATTCAATGTCCTCCCCTTTTTGTTCGTGCACTGGATAGTTAATAGATTTTATGATTTTTTGTGGTTATTGTTTAGATATTTTTGTCTAAAAACAGTGCTTCAAATGTACAAGTAATCTACCATACGAATTCTAGATTCTAAACTCTAGCCTTAGAAGCATAACTTGAACAATAGGGCAGGTGCTTGCTGGAATATGTGGTCTAATCAATTGTCATGATGCCTTTATGGATATTTATTGCATATATCTATAGGGCATGAATATGTAGTTATATTTGTGCTTTCGAAAACCAAAAACCAAACAGCAAAAAAGAAAAAAAAGATCATTCAATTGGTAAAGAGAAAATAAATAATCTTGTGTGGACATGCTTCTGAGTATAGCAATTGCAAGTGAAAATCTTAGCTACCCAAAATTAGTATTGAGTATGCTAGAACATTAAATCTCAACCATATGAAAAGAGTTTAAGTGTTTGATAAGCAGAAATAAGATTATGAAGTCATACTTTCTATAACTTGGTGGAGACCTTAATGTAAAAAGCAACATAATGGGTCTGTCTCTTATACACATCTCGATGTGTATAAGAGACAGATGTTATTCATATGCACTATTAATGTTATTCATATGCACTACTGTCTGTATATGTTGTCATGTCTGTTTGCTGCTGTCTGCGTGTGCTGTTAATGCTGTTTGCACGCGTTGTTACTACTGCCTGCTATTCACACTCGTTGTGCTTGCTGTTCGCATGTGTTGTGCCTATTGTCTGTACCTGCTATGCCTGTTGTTCACACAAGCTGTGTCTTCTATCCCCACACGTTGCGGTTGCTGTTAACACGCGCTATTCTTGCTATTCGAGTGTGCCATTGTTGTCTGCACATACCGTTACTATCATTCATCTACATTATTGTTGTTTGCTCAAGATGTCTCTTATACACATCAGATGTGTATAAGAGACAGCATTAATAGTGCATATGGATAACATCAAACGACATTAGCAGCTGTCTCTTATACACATCTAGAAGTGTATAAGAGACAGGTAGTAACAACGCGTGCAAACAGCATTAACAGCACACGCAGAAAGAAGCAAACAGACCTGTATCTTATACACATCTAGGTGTGTATAAGAGACAGCATGCGAACAGCAAGCACAACGAGTGTGAATAGCAGGCAGTAGTAACAACGCGTGCAAACAGCATTAACAGCACACGCAGAAAGAAGCAAACAGACCTGTATCTTATACACATCTAGGTGTGTATAAGAGACAGGCATTAACAGCACACGCAGAAAGAAGCAAACAGACCTGTATCTTATACACATCTAGGTGTGTATAAGAGACAGGAATAGCGCGTGTGAACAGCAACCGCAACGTGTGGGGATAGAAGACACAGCTTGTGTGAACAACAGGCATAGCAGGTACAGACAATAGGCACAACACATGCGAACAGCAAGCACAACGAGTGTGAATAGCAGGCAGAAGTAACAACGCAAGCAAACAGCATTAACAGCACACGCAGAAAGAAGCAAACAGACCTGTATCTTATACACATCTAGAAGTGTATAAGAGACAGCTTATAATCTAATTTTTTTATCTCTTCTTTATGTGAGAGTGATCGTACGACTATTAATCACATGCAAATACTAAAAAACACACGATAATTTTTACATTGTTCACCCATAATGTGTGAGGTACGTTCCTGGTATGATAGGATCACTCTTAAGTCACACAATTCGCTCTTATTATCAAGAGATACAGTTTGGTTGTGGAGAAATCACTTCTTAACCATATGTAGACGGACTACTCTTTAATCAGTTACAATAATCTCTCGATCAAAGAGTTGCTTTCCCTATCACTTTAAGGATATCTTACTGTGTTTTTCAATAAATTTATCAAGAGATTATGATAAAACCTTTCCTAGAGAACAATCACTCAATATGTACAGACTACTAGAGCAAAATGTAGATCTTCTCCTTCTTTTGTTGCCAGTGTTGTTTCATCCGTTGTCGATGGACATTATGCCAATACTATTTGTACGCGTTGTCGTTGCTATCCGCGTGCACTGCTAATGTTGTCTGCATACACTGTTGCTATTGTTCGTGCGCACTGCTAATGTCGTTTGATGTTATCCATATGCACTATTAATGTTATTCATATGCACTATTGTCTGTATATGTTGTCATGTCTGTTTGCTGCTGTCTGCTTGTGCTGTTAATGCTGTTTGCATGCGTTGTTACTACTGCCTGCTATTCACACGCGTTGTGCTTGCTGTTCGCATGTGTTGTGCCTATTGTCTGTACCTGCTATGCCTGTTGTTCACACAAGCTGTGTCTTCTATCCCCACACGTTGCGGTTGCTGTTCACACGCGCTATTCTTGCTATTCGAGTGTGCCATTGTTGTCTGCACATACCGTTACTATCATTCATCTACATTATTGTTGTTTGCTCAAGCCACTGTTGTTATCCCTGTGCATTGTCTATGTTTGTTGGTGTACCACCTACTATTGCGCGTTGGTTGCTAGTGTAGGACCCTTATGTTGCTACTTCACCTTCTTCTGGTTTGTCTTCCTTGGTTGCTTTGTCAATTCGTTGATGCGGCTGTTGCCTTGGTGATGGTTATTGGTGCGGCTACTTCCTTAGTGGTGTTTGCCAATGTAGATACATCATCCTAAACATGCTATTAGTGCAAGGAAAAATCCTGGACGTTCTGCTGATACTGGTATACCTTCCTGGACCTACAGGGATGTCTACTACTGTTGGTATACCCTCCTAAATGTGCAGGGACATGCTACCTTGCCTTTGTCATTTACTTAATTTTCTATAACTCACTTTTTTCTTGCAAGATACATAGAGCATTTATAGAACCTTGAGATTAGGGATACACGATTATCAATGGTAATCGTTAATTCCCAAAGGTTACCCTACAATTAATGGTCAGATTTGAGTTCTAAAATTTAGAGTCAATGGTCAGCGGTCAATAGTCAATCTTGATCTCTAAAATTTAGGGTCACGATCAACATTGACTTCTCAACATCAGGGTTGACCTATAACTGTCTCTTATACACATCTAGATGTGTATAAGAGACAGTCATAACACATTTTTGTCTTTGTTGGTTCTTCCATATTTGGTGAGACTTGATTAAGGTTAAATTGTATGAAAAGTTTTATCATTATGTTCCTTATCACATGTTATTGCATCACTTTATGGTTGATGGGCCAAAATTAGTTTTTTCCACTATCTAGGTACATAGATGCTAACCAAAAACCAATTAAGTATGCCAAAATTCTGCAAAAATAGTTAATTTAAAATAATCCATGTTGTTAATGAGATCATTGTGAAACTAGCTGCAAAGCATACAATGGAATCTGTCTCTTATACACATCTAGATGTGTATAAGAGACAGCCTTAAATCAACACATATAACATTGTGAGATTTTGATGACAACAAATTTAACATTAGTCATCCAAGATAAGCTTAAAACTTGGAGTTATCATTTATGGGTAGGTGACTGGTCATGCTATTTTTAATTTTATGTTATATATTACCCATCTTTAGTTTCTTAACACATTTTTGTCTTTGTTGGTTCTTCCATATTTGGTGAGACTTGATTAAGGTTAAATTGTATGAAAAGTTTTATCATTATGTTCCTTAGCACATGTTATTGCATCACTTTATAGATGTGTATAAGAGACAGATTATAGGAAGATGTCAACATGAGATTTTTTTTGGTGCAAAAATTGTCAAAAGATTCATTATTCATTCTTGAAGTTATATGTGTATTGTTTGTTGTATGAATTTCTTATTCATATTAGTAGAGGAAAAAATGTGTAATTGATGAGAATGTAAAATGTTAAATTTCTTCTCCTTTAATATCGAGTTTTTTATACTTATTTGAATTTAATTGCACTCATTATTCTTATATTTTGATTTAACATGCAATTAAAGGTATTAAGTGCAAAACAAAGTTAATGGGGTGATTTTGGATAATTTTGACACTACTTTATAATTTGAACACAACTCTCTTGTTTGAGTTCCAATTGAGATGATTTAAGATGCTATGAAAAGTTCATAGAGGACTTTATAACTTTTGTGTTTTGGATTTTGAGAGATATGGTCTAGATCAAGATTGAATTTAGGCTTAAATTTGATATATATGTACTCCCATGATTATAAAACGTTTTTTAACTTGCAATTTTAATGTGTAGATTTGAAAACTCTTATTTTGAAAATTTTGATGGGTGAAATTCCAAAAAAAGACACTTTTTTTTTGTTTTCTGAAGATTTTTTTTTAATATTTTTACTTAGTTAGATAGACTTGAATTTTCTAATTTAGGAAGTCTTTTCAAGGTTTTTAGAAGGGTCATTAAATCTATCTTTCTTATTTTTAAGGTTGTCACGGGATTAAACTTTTAACGCTTATCTTTTGGTTGTTTGGTGGTTAAGGTTAATTAGACCATATGTATTCTGATTAACTACAAATAAGGAGAAATAGGAAATTGGTTCATTATGAGATGATAAAAAGATCTTTAATTGGTAATCTGTAATTTGTTTTTTTAAAAAAATCTATCCTACCATTAAATAATCTAAACAAAAAATATCAAACTATATGATGTGACATTTTTATGTGTAAAACTTACTATCATGTACAATAATTGAAGACATGACATTTACATGTAATTTAATTAAAAAATAAAAAATTCAAAATTCAAAATTCAAAGCTATGATTCTACAATGGACTTCATGTACATTAATTAAGTAAAGACCTCAATCAATGCACCTAAAAGGAAACCTATTGGGTGTGTGCATTTCTTTAATTAAAGAATAAAAAAAGAAAGCAAACATAAATGTAATACATAGTCACACAAGACTAGACTCTAGATCAAAAGCTACAAGTAAAGCCACAAACTTGGCTTTAATTATAGCTTTCTCTCTTATAGTCATGTTTAAGTCCATAAAGGTTTTAATTACTATTGCTACATATTATGAATATGTGTGTTTTACAAAATTTAAACATCTATTTTAATAAAATGATCAAAAGGTTTGATTTTAGCAAAAAGTAAATGAATATTGTGTTTAGAAGAATGTTAACGGAAGTCCAATACTTTTCTAATGCTTTATATGGATGATATATTACTAATAGAAAAGTATATACTATTATTTAATTTCATTAACATTTGATAGTCCAAGAATATTCTCCATAAAAGACAAAGAGAGGTAGTTTACATTTTGAAAAGATTTGAATGATTAAAGTTTATAAATATAAATTTAAACGGTTGTTTTTTGTTGTTTCAGTTTTAGTAGATATTGTTAAAATAGTTTAACATAACATAATTCTCTCCATGGACACAATTAAGAGAGATATGATAAATAAGATCTATCATTTATGCAATATTATGTATAAGACAATGTATCTAATGTATACATACATAATTGATCCAAATGATAGTTATTAGACAATTTGTAAAAGACATTCTTAAGTATTTTTAAAGTATTAAGAATGATTTTATAGTTTATGGAGAAATTAAACTTAAAGTTCAATGTTATGAGAATAATAACTTTTAGTCTATTAAAGACAATTAAAAATTATATTCTAAAGAAAGTTTATTATTCCAAATAATAAGACTATAAATTAGAAGGGTTTTAACATAAGTAGTCATCATATTTGAGTATAGTTTTTGCAAATCATTTAATGAAACAAAAAATTGTGGATTAAGAAATTCATTATTTAACTTAGCAAGATTTCATGCATTGTTAAGTTGCTAATAATGTATTATGCTAGCAATAGAGTCATTCAATAAGGAACCTCGATCTTATGATTGATCCAATCGTATGCTTGAATGATTTCATTTCATCATAGAGATGATGAAACAGAATATTGTAAGGATAAAGAGAGGCTCACTTCAAAGGATTAGGTAGATTATCATGTTAAGCTTTCATTTTGGTAAGAACATGATCACCAATATCATTATCCAATGTATACTATTATAAATACATTTTCATGCATATTTTATATTAATTAAAGACATTCTTCAGTTTTACTATTGTTTATATAATAATATAGTCATTGTTAAATTTTAAAAATAAAATTAATAAAATAAATATACTTTGCAAAGATATTACGATGATATCATAATTATGATATGCCTATTACATCAAAGTATTATTTTCAAATATTTCTAGTTAATGCATCATCAAGAGTGGAAATTGATAAAGTTATAAGACTAATATATGTTGTATTTTTTTCTTATGAAAAAAATAGTTAATCTCATAAACTAAAGTATGTAGGTACATATGAGTGCTTATTAGTTGAACAAGTTCATTAAATTGACCCGTTATAAGAATTTTCAAATGAAACATTATTTGTGTGTCTAAAGAATTTCTCATGAAAATTGTGCAAGTGATCCTTTGACTTGAGATCACCAAGATATCTCATATACGAATCAATTTACTTTAATCTTACTTATAGGTCTTAATCAATAATCGAGATGAAGTTAAAAATATCATAAATTATATGGTAAGAGTTGACTAATCAGTAAAGGATTCATCACCATAAAGTAATCATGGAAAAATGTTTCATTTTCTCCTGATAATTAATTGAAGAAATCCTTGCATAAGATGGAATGATTATTCATGAGTAGTTATAATCTCATTCATGAAATCAATGACCATATTAATGTTTAAGAACTAATAAAATTAAAAAAGTATGGAGTAGATACTAATTATATACTCTGTCTAATTAAAATATTAGTATAATAAAAGGATTAAATTACATTAAGAGACTATGTATTAAAAAGATTAGTCAAACCACTTTATCAGTCCTAACATTTGGGTAGTCATAATACGTAACTAAATGTTAATCTTGATCTATGAATATGAATTGATTAATAAGAGAATTAAAAATAAATTTAAAAATTTTAATTAATCTAATCTCCTAGGATTATAATTCATATTTATTACTATTATGTTTCAATTTTAATAGGTCATACACATAAGGACAATTGGAGAAATATAAAATGAAAATCAAGTAGGACGCAGTTGAAATATTGGATAAACTTATGAAGTCAAATATATGAAATTTAAAAATATAATGGCTAAAATGAAATTCATTGAAAATTGGCATAAATCACTCTAAAAGCATTCTAGAATCACAATCCCTATAAATACCTCACAACATGGTTAGATAATGCATATTTAGTACATTAGGGTTACTTGTATTTTCCTCCCTTTGTCCCTCAAGGGGTTTTAGGTTCTAAAAGTTGTTTCTTCATTATTTGTATGGATAACCATTAGAGGTCGAATACTTGTACAATAGTAGTTTGCAATAACTTACTGATAGGTCTAATGTTGAGTTCATCTTCAATGGCTAATGTTAGATTTGTTGTCAACACTATCTCACATGGTTTTATGTGTTGATTTTAAGGTTATGAATGTCGTTGAGATGCAGAAACGTCATTGGGAAAAATCGATGATGACAAGGCAACCCTAACAAGGAAAGATTGACCGTTGATCGTTGACCATAAATTTTAAGACTCAAATATATTCGTTGATTGTAGAGTAACATTTAAGAATCAACGATGACCATTGATGATAATGTAGCCCTAATCTCAAGGCTTTATAAATACTGTATGCATCTTGTAAGAAGAAAAGGAGTTGCAAAAAATTGAATAAATGGTAGAGGCGAGGCAACCGGCCAAGGAGAGTGCAACAGTCACCAAGGAGAAACAGTAAGGTGCAGTCGATCAGGAGGAAAGAAAGAAAGAGAGCAAGGTAGCTATCCGCCCACACCAACAGACCCTCAACAAGATAGTCATCGCACTAACAAGCCCTCATAAAGGTGATAATAGTAGCTGACCACCACACCAAAAAGCTTTCCAGCAAACCATCAGCATGTCCCATCACATCCAAAAGGCTTTCTAGTAGACCAACAACACATCATTGCATGTTCAGGAGGGTGTATCAGCAGCAGTAGATGTCCCTACAGGTCCAGAAGGGTATACCAGTACCAAACAACACGTTTAACACAATATACCCACACCAACAAACACTACCAAGGTGATGCGGAAAACCCCAAAAAGACGTGACTTAGGGACCTAACACACACAAGAAATTAAAGAACAACCACGAAAGCTAAACTAGAGTTAAATAACAGAAACCCTAAACCCAACATTCGAAGGAACACGAACCTAAGGTATTTAAGAAGGATATGGATGCCACACTCCATAAAAGAAAGGAATTGAGAGTGATGAGTCGATTAAAACACCACAAGAAGAAATATATTTTGATAAGTTCTTTAGTCCTCAAAAAAACCGAGGGAGAAAATCCTTACTCTCTATTTCACTCAAAGTTGTATGATTTTTTAGAGTTTGCAAGGGATGACTATTTATAGGCTAAGATAGCAATCCTAAAGAGCCACAAATTTCTACTTAGCACAAATCCTTATTTGGAGAAATTCCTAACAATGGACAAATTCCAACACATACAATAAACTTCTATTTAGGAGTGAATGTTATTACATAGTATGAGCCATCAAGTACTCCAATTATATTAATTAGGCTTCTACTCTTTGTCAAACTTGAATTCGCACTATTTGAAACTTAGTTGACTTGAATGTCCTCAATAAGCCCATTTAGTGCTTCTTTAATCATTTTGGCTTTAGCTCGTATTATTAGGCCTTTTAGAATGTGCAATGGACCTTTTGTATCCATTGAAGCTCTAGCTTGTGTTATTAAGCCTTCTGAAATGTGCAATGGACCTCTTGCATCCATTGGAACCTTCCACCTATCATCTCTACGATTCTCATCACAAGGCAACACCCGCACTAGTAAACATCACCAAGGTAGTAGCCACACTAACAAACCAACAAAGCAGGCAAGGAAGACAAACCAGAAGGAGGTGGAGCAACAGCATAAGGGTCTTGCACCAGCAACCAATGCGCAGCAATAGGTAGTGCACCAGTAAACGGTAACAGTGTGCAAAGATAGTAGCAATGACATAAGGAAATAGCAATAGTGTGGGCAAATTGCAATAGCGGCATGAGCAGACAGTAGTAGCACACTCGAATAGCAGGAAACACACATGTGAATAGCAGCCGCAACGTGTGTGGACAAAAGTCACAGCTTGTGTAGATAGTGAGCATAGTACCTACAAACAGCAAGTACAACATGTGTAGACAACAGACACCAGTGACAACATATGCAGATAACATTAATAGTGCACGCAGATAGTAGTAAACAGACCCGATAGCACATACGAACGATAGTGCATATGGAAAACATTAATAGTGTCTACAGACAACATAAAGAGTGCGTGCGGATAGCATTAGCAGTGCACACATATAATAGTAGCAGTGCCTATGGACAACATTAGCAACACATATGGTTAACTACATCAATGTGTACAAACAACATTAGCATCACGCACAGGTAATAGTAGTCACTAGCAGTACAATGAATACTCCTATTATATGCAAACTTGACAAGTGGTAAACAATCATTCCACGTTTTCAAATTTGTTTGAATAATAGCACGCAAAAGAGTAGAAAGAGTTTGATTAACCACCTCAGTTTGCCCATTAGTTTATGGATGACAAGTAGTTGAAAACAATAGTTTAGTACCTAACCTACCCCACAAAGTATTCCAGAAGTAGCTTAAGAACTTTGTATCCCAATCTGAAACAATGCTTCATGGCATGCCATGTAAACGTACTACTTCTCTTAAGAATAAATTAGCCACATTGTTTGCATGATCATTTTTATGGCATGGGATGAAGTGTGTCATCTTTGAAAATCTATCAATAACAAAAAATACAGAATCCTTACCCTTTTTTGTTCGTGGCAATCCTAGTACAAAGTCCATAGATAAATCAACCCAGGGATGGCTAGGCATGGGCAAAAGGGTATACAAGACATGAGGCAAAACTCTAGATTTCGCCTGTTTGCATGTTATGCATTTCTCACATATCCCTGTCTCTTATACACATCTAGATGTGTATAAGAGACAGGCCTCATGTCTTGTATACCCTTTTGCCCATGCCTAGCCATCCCTGGGTCTGTCTCTTATACACATCTAGATGTGTATAAGAGACAGCCAACACCCTCAAACAACTCATAGGCATATAAACGATTTTCCCTAAATAAGAAACCCTTCTGCCTATAAAACTTCTCACAGGCTAACGTCTCACATGCTAACATCTCACATGCTTCATGCATATTAGCAAAGTCATGATCAATCACATATAAATTCTTAATATGTTCAAAACCTAATAATTTTGCATAAGTGTAGAGATAAGGGCATACCTCCAAGATAATGCATCAACTACCACATTTTCCTTACCTTGTTTATATTTGATGATGTAAGGAAAGGTCTTAATGAATTTGAAAATGCTCTTCTAAGGTTTTACTATATACCAAAATATCATCAAAATACACAACTACAAATTTACCAATGAATGAACATAAAACATGATTCATTAGTCGCATAAAAGTACTTGGTGCATTAGTGAGACCAAATGGCATAACAAGCCATTCATACAAACCGTACTTAGTTTTGAAGTTGTTTTTCACTCATCTCCCTCTCTCATCCTAATTTGATGATATCAACTTTTCAAATCAATCTTAGAAAAGACACATGAACCATGCAATTCATCCAATATGTCATCTAATCTAGGTATGAGGTGACGATACTTTACAGTGATTTTGTTGATTGCTCGACAATCAATGCACATCCTCCAAGTCCTATCTTTTTTGGGCACAAGTAGGATAGGAACAACACATGGACTTATGCTTTCCCTCATATATCCTTTGGAAATAAGCTCCTCAACCTGCCTTTGAAGCTGCTTTGTCTCCTTAAGATTACTCTTATATGCTAGCCGGTTAGGGATGAATGCACCCAAGATGAAATCAATTTGATACTCAATTCCTCTATTAGGTGGCAATTCACTTGGAACATCGTTAGGGAATACATCTTTAAATTCTTGCAATAGAGCAACAAGAACACTAGGAAAAGATGGGTTAAACTTGTTAGTGTTAAAATAAGCCTCCTTGTACAAAAGTATGATCATAAACTGATTGGTATAGAATCTTTTGACATCACTTTCTTTTGCAAAGAAACTCTCTCTTTTCTCATCTCTTTTCTCTTCTATCAATCTCTCTTTTCTCTTTTATCAATCTCTTTTTTCTGTTCACTCTCATTTTTAATCCTTAATTGATCTTCATAAGCTTGTTGAGGTGATAATGGTACAAGAGTGACAGGTTTTTCATTCATTACAAAGGAATATCGATTCTTGAAGTCGTCATGCATAACTCGCCTGTCCAATTGTCATGGTCTTCCTAATAGAATATAACCCGCATGCATAGGTACAATATCACATAAACCTTCATCGTGATACCTTCCGATAGAAAATGATATAAGTACTTGCTTATTTACCTTGAATTTACCACTCTTATTCAACCACTAAAAATTATATGGCCTAGGATGCTTCATTGTAGGTAAATTCAGCTTCCCCACCATAGTTGTACTAGCAACATTAGTACAACTCCCACCATCAATAATTATACTATAGACCTTATCTTTGATAAGAAACCTTGTCTGAAAGATGTTATCTCATTGCACCTCATTTTTTTCCTTTACTTGAACATTCAATGCTCACCTTGTAAGTAGAGCTACACCATTAACCAAATACTCCTTTCCATCACTTTCACCCTCTGATGATGGCATAATATCATCATCTGATTCACTTTCAGTTTCAACATCTCCATTATTTCTTAAGATCATTACATGCTTATTTGGACATTGAGATACAATATGACCCCTGTCCAAACACTTAAAACATATAACATCTTTATTTCTACTTGGTTGGGGTTCAAAATTACTTGCCTCCTTGCTAAAACTCATATTCTTGTGCTTGGATAGCTCGGCTGTGGACTTGTAATCGGCCATCTTGTCCCTTTTACTCCGATTTGGCTGCCAAGATGAGGTAGAAAGTGAATATTGAACAAATAGTGCTGTCTCTTATACACATCTAGATGTGTATAAGAGACAGGTACATAATAGAAAAACTACACAGACATACATAAATCACAAGGTAGCAAATTGAACAGTGAGTCGATTAAACCTGATTTAGAAATAGACTCTGACACCAACTGATGTGGAAAACCCCAAAAAGACGTGAGATGTGTATAAGAGACAGCGTTGGGTCCCTAAGCCACGTCTTTTTGGGGTTTTCCACATCAGTTGGTGTCAGAGTCTATTTCTAAATCAGGTTTAATCGACTCACTGTTCAATTTGCTACCTTGTGATTTATGTATGTCTGTGTAGTTTTTCTATTATGTACCTGTCTCTTATACACATCTGTTAGTGATGTGTCCTTCATGATGAAAGCTATGCAACAACCATTTGAGCGCATGAACACCAGATTTGATGATATAAGGGAGAGGATGAAGGAGCAAGCTAATACAATAGCAGAGTTTCAACGGAGGCATGGGGAATATGAGGCTTCTAAAGCGAGAAGGCAGTTGAGATGTGCCTATGATCTTGAAGATGGTGTAAAAGATGATGAATTTAACGATCAAACTAATGTGGTTAGAACTATTAACAATAGAAGAGATCAAAGAGAATTTGGGAGACAAGACACCTATGACCATAATTTCGGTAGTATTAAAATGATAATTCCTCCAGATGTGTATAAGAGACAGCATATAACATCTTTATTTCTACTTGGTTGGGGTTCACAATTACTTGCCTCCTTGCTCAAACTCATATTCTTGTGCTTGTATAGCTCGGCTGTTGACTTGTAATCGGCCATATTGTCCCTTTTACTCCGCTATGGCTGCCAAGATGAGGTATAAAGTGAATATTGAACAAATAGTGTGGACCCGTTTCGATTAAGTTGCCTTTCAACTTTCATTGTCATGTGCACCTTGTCTTCTAATTCCGCATAATGTTGCAACTCAAGCACCTGTGCAATGTACCTAATAGCCCATTGTAGAAATGGTTGCCACTCTATCTTCTTCTACACTTGCCCTACCCATGGTAATCTTCATCTCCTTGTGGTAGTCCTCCACACTTTTGGTGCCCTGAGTGAGCCCTTATAGCCTTTGGTATAACTCCCTATAATAGTGATTAGGGACAAACCTCCTCCTCATAATAGCCTTCATCTCCTCCCATGTATCAATAGGTCGCTTGTGATTCCTTCTCCTAGTCAAAATAAGTTGATCCTACCTAATAATAACATAATCAGTAAATTCAACTACAACAAGTTTTACATTGTTCTCCTCGAAATAGTTGTGGCAGTCAAAACCCAATTCAGCCTTCTTCTCCAATTCTAGGTATACATCAGGATCATTCTTACCTTGGAATGGAGGAATTATCATTTTAATACTACCCAAATTATGGTCATAGGTGTCTTGCCTCCCAAATTCTCTTTGATCTCTTCTATTGTTAATAGTTCTAACCACATTAGTTTGATCGTTAAATTCATCATCTTTTACATCATCTTCAAGATCATAGGCACATCTCAACTGCCTTCTTGCTTTAGGAGCCTCATATTCCCCCTGCCTCCTTTGAAACTCTGCTATTGTATTAGCTTGCTCCTTCATCCTCTCCCTTATATCATCAAATCTGGTGTTCATGCGCTCAAATGGTTGTTGCATAGCTTTCATCATGAAGGACACATCACTAACTCCCTTCTGAGTTGCACCTTTGTCTTTGGATGTCATAGTATTACTTTTACACAAAATAATTAAGATACCTCATAGATCACTCCCTCACGTGTTTCACTCAAAAAATGGTGTCACACTCCCTCGTGTTTACACTCTTGACGACTTTTTCTTTATATGAACTTTCACTCTTGCATTTTACCACTTAGATTTCCCCTTTCAACTCTATAAAGAACTAATCAAGAGTATTGATTTTGAACAGAATAAGATAAATGATGTAGAATTTAACAATTTGGAGAATAAGGAATGAAAAATGGAAAAAAAAAAAAAAAGGATATCAAGTCAAATGAATTTTATGAACTAAACTCACAAAAATTAGGATAGGAATATGACCAAACTGTTAACCTTATCAATAACTTGAATTTGATGTTCTCTTTCTATTATTCTTCTTCCTTCATTTTTTTTTTTTTTGATGATCCTTCTTTTTTTCCCTTTTCATTAATAGAAAACCACAGTAAAATACTTATATGACACAATTGGAATTGAAATTGGCACATTTATAAGCTTAACAAACAAATAGAGTGAGAAGGATTGCGAACAAACAAATTTGTGCATTTAAATGGTAATGTACATAATAGAAAAACTCAACAGAAATAAATAAATCACAAGGTAGAAAATTGAAAAGTGAGTGGATTCAACCTGATTTAGAAATAGACTCTAACACCAACTGATGTGGAAAACCCCAAAAAGACGTGGCTTAGGGACCCAACGCACACAAGGAATCAAAGAACAACTAGGAAAGCTAAACCAGAGTTCAACAACCCAAACCCTAGACCCAACATTCAAAGGAACACGAACCTAGGGTATTTACGAAGGATATGGATGCCACACTTCAGAAAAGAAAGGAATTGGGAATAATGAGTCCATTAGAATGCCACAAGAAGAAGTATTTCTTAATAAGTTCTTTAGTCCTCAAAAGAACAGAGGGAGAAAACCCATATTTTCTATTTCACTCAAAGTTGTTTGATTTTTCAAAACTTATAAGGGGTGTCTATTTATAAGCTAAGATAGCAATCCTAAAGAGCCACAAATTCCTACTTAGGAAAAATCCTTATTTGGAGAAATTCCTAACAATGGACAAATTTCAACAAAGACAATAAACTCTTATTTAGACGTGAATGTTATTACTTAGTATAAGCCATCAAGCACTCCAATTATATTAATTAGGCCTCTACTCTTTGTCAACCTTGAATTCGCACCATTTGAAGATTGGTTGGCCTGAATGTCCTCAATCAGCTCATTTAGTGCTTCTTTAATCGTTTCGTCTCTAACTCGTGTTATTGGGCCTTCTAGAATGTGCAATAGACCTCTTGCATCCACTGAAACTCTAGTTTGTGTTATTAAGCCTTGTGAAATGTGTAATGTACCTCTTGCATCCATCAGAGCCTTCCACCCATCATCTATATGGTTCTCATCATTCCTCCTCTCCTCAAAATGATTCATCCTTGAATCATCACCTACATCAAAAGGGGAAAGATCAGAAATGTTAAATGTTGCACTCACATTATACTCGCCAGGAAGGTCCAACTTATAAGCATTGTCATCAATTCGTGCTACAACTTGAAAGGTGTTTATTGAATAGTCTAATGGTTTTATACTTGATCATGATGGTTCAAGTGTGTGTAGATTAAACAAGATTTTATATGGCTTAAAGCAATCTCCAAGAGCATGGTATTCCAAGTTGGATACATGCCTTAAGAACATGAAGTTTAGAAAAAGGAATATGGATAGCAACCTACATATAAAAGAAGAAAACCAAGGTCAGTTAATTCTTATGGTCTATGTTGATGACATAATTTTTGTTGTAGAAAAAGAAACCTTGTGCATTGCCTTTGTCGAGCAGATGAAGAAGAGGTTTGAGATGTCCATGCTTGGTAAAATGAAATTCTTCTTAGGATTACACGTATTGCAAAGCAAGGCTGGAATTTTTCTCTCTTAACAAAAGTATGCTTGTAAGTTGTTAAAAAGGCTTGGGATGGAGAATTCTAAAGAAGTAAGCACTCCCATCATAGTTGGAACAAAGTTAAGTAAGAATAAAGAAGGCAACATAGTTGATCAAAATGAATACAAGAAGTTGATTAGAAGTTTACTGTATTTGATTGCATCAAGGCCAGATATTATTTTTACTATAACCTTTTGTGCTAGAGTTCAAAGTGAGCTCAAGGTCTCATCTTGTAACGGCTAAGAGAATTTTGAGGTATGTGAAGGGCACAATCAATTATGGGATGCTTTATGATAGGAGTGAACAATTTACCTGTATGGGTATACAAATGCAAATTTGACTAGAAATTGAGATGATAAAAGGTCATCGTCTCATGGTGCATCTTATTCGGGCAATAGATGAGTTTCATGGCATAGAAGCAAAATTGAGCAACTCTAAGTATTGGAGAGACTGAATATGCGGCTGCCACTCAGACTTGTACTTAACTGCTATGGATGAAATAACATCTTAAAGATATGAAGGTGGATGTTTAACTACCATTGCTGATTAGCTGTGACAACTAGAATGTCATCAATTTATCAAAAAATCATGTCCAACACACTAAAACTAAATATAGATGTGTATAAGAGACAGGTCTGAATGTCCTCACTCAGCCCATTTAGTGCTTCTTTAATTGTTTTGGCTCTAGCTCATGTTATTGGGCCTTCTGGAATATGAAATGGACCTCATGCATCCACTGAAGCTCTAGTTTGTGTTATTGGACCTCTTGCATTCATTGGAGCCTTCCAGCCATCATCTCTATGGTTTTCATCAGGTAGATATATTCATTAAACCTCTGTCAAGAGAGATGTTCCATAAGTTAAGTCTGACCCTATTTTTTCAGCCCACCCTTAAAAGTTAAGATATTTTCTACCGCCTCTCCCTTTCCTTCTTTTATTATTCTTTGGATTTGTTATGAAAGGGAAGATATTTTGCATAAATCTAAAGAATGTGTTTACTCATAAAAAGGGGAAGTAGCTTGATGGATAAATGGGGAGAAATTGTCAAGAGAGAGAAGCAAAAAAGGGGGCGTAGCAAGAGATGCATGTTTCAAGGGAGCTATAAATGACAATGCGTAGGGAGAGCAACAAATGTCAACAATTGTTATATGTGCATTATTGGATTTAATGTGTTACCAACAAATCCAAAGGGGGAGATTGTTAAGCCCATCTTTGATGACTAATGTTGGATTTGTTGTCAACACCATCTCACATAAATGTGTTGATTTAAGGTTATGAATGTCATTGAGATGCAGAGATGTCATTGGATAAAATCGGTAATCACAAGTCAACCCTAATGTTGAAGAGTCAATATTGACCATGACCCTAAATTTTAGGGGTCAATATTGACCTTTGATTGTTGACCATTGACTCTAAATTTTAGAATTCAAATCTTTTCGTTGATTGTAAGGCAACCTTTGGGAATCAACGATGACTGTTGATGCTGTCTCTTATACACATCTAGATGTGTATAAGAGACAGCTTATAAATACTCTATGCATCTTGCAAAAAGAAAGAGAGTTGCAAAAAATTGAGTAAACAGTAGAGGCAAGGCAGCCAGTCAAGGAGAGAAAGAAAGAGGGCAAGGCAACCAGCCAAGAAGAGTGAAGTAGCTGACCAAGGAAAGTGCAGCAATCACTGAAGAGAAGCAATAGAAAAAGTGAAATTGAAAAGGAGGAAAGAAAGAAAGAGAGTAAGGTAACTGTCCACTCATACCAGCAAACCCATCAAGAAGCCACCACACTAGCAAGCCCTCATAAAGGTGATAGCAACGCCGACCACCAACCAGCACATCCAAGAGGCTTTCTAGTAGACAGCACTCCAAGAGGCTTTCCAACAGACCAATAACACTCATTGCATGTTTAGAAGGGTATACCAGCAATAGCAGACATCTTACAGGTCCAGAGGGTATACCAACACCAATAGCAGTCTAGGAGGCTTCCTCACCAACAGCACGTCCAAGATGATATACTTTGCACCACAAACACCACTAAGGCAGTAGCCACACTAGGAAACAAATAAAGCAGCCAAGAAAGAAAAATCAAAAGAAGGTGGAGCAACAACACAAGGGTCTTGCACCAGCAACCAACGCGTAGCAGGAAGTGATGCACCAGCAAACGACAGCAGTGCACAGGGATAACAGCAAGGCACGAGCAAACAGCAGCAGTGCAGAATAGCGGCGTGAGCAAACAACAGTAGCACACTCAAATAGCAAGAATAACACTTGTGAACAACAGCCACAGCATATGCGGATAGAAGACACAACTTGTGCGGATAGTGGGCACAACACATGCAAACAGTAGGTATAGCATGTGTGGACAGTAGGCAACAACAACAGCACATGCAAACAGTATTAACAACACACATAGACAGCAGTAGACAAATACACATGGATAGCATTAATGGCCCACATGGATAACATTAATAGGGAGTACGACCAACATTAATAACACATATGAACAACATTAATAGTGCATACTGACAACATTAATAGCAGGTATAGACAGCATTAATAATGCGTATAGACAACATTAATAGCGTGTACGGACAACATTAATGGTGTGGACAAATAACATTAATAATGCGTTCGGATAGTAGCAAATAACATTAGCAGCACTTACAAACAACAATAGTGCATGCAAACACCATTAACAGTACATGTGGATAGCAACGGCAACTCATACAGACAACATTAGCATCACGTGCAAGCAGCACCGACAATGGGTGAAACAACAAGACAACCCAATACATGCATATGTTATAGACTTGGTTTCTACCCATTCCATAATTCAAATGGTATTTTAAAAATAGCCTTTAATGGAATCCAATTTAACATATACACTACAATTTTTAAAGTTTCGCTTTATAAACATTATGAGATATAAGAATTACTAATCATACTTCTCACCTTACCCATAAGTGTGAGGTTTTTTCTTTCATCTACAACATTTTATTGACATTTATCTGAAGTGATATATTATGCAATAATACCTTCTTCTTTAAGGAACTTAAAAAATTGACCTTTCAATTGCTTCATCTCTATGTACCTCCCATGATACTCACCACCCCTATCAAATTTTATAATTTTGATCTTTTTATCTTTTTATTTCTCTACTTTAACCTTATATACTTTGAAAGTATCAAAAGCCTTAGTTTTATCAAACAAAGTAGAGATACATAAATTGTGTACAATCATTAATAAATTAGATAAAATATCTCTAATTATTAAGACCATGAGTGAAAAATGGTCCATCAAGCTTTGTATGTATAATTTCATGAATTTTTGAACTTCTTCTAACACTTTTAGTGTTCTTATTAGTTTGCATACTATTTATGTAATCCATATAAGTACCAAAATCTATAAAATCAAGATATGTTAAAATTTCATTATTTACAAGCCTTTTTATTCTCTTAAAAAAGATGTGGTCCAATCTTTTATGTTGTAATTAAAAATATTGCTCATTAACAATACATTTTTTTGTATGAATATTATTATGCAATGTAATATTATATTTCTAAGTGGGTTTTAAACTAAATTTATATAAACCAGATATTTGAAACCAATAATAGTTTAATTTTATCAAATATTGAAACTGTAGTCCTAAAAAAAAAACACTAACAACTAACACTAGTAAATTTAGAAAAAAACTAAATCCTAAAGAATGATAGAATATAAAAATTATTTTGAAAGTTTAAAAAAAATTTAAATTTAAAACTAAATGTTAAGTCCTACAACTTTAATATGAGAATGCATCAAATTTCCTTAATAGATGTCTTCCTCATTTTCCTTTAGTTTCCTTAATTTAAAAAAGACTGTATAGCATTGGTAACATGGATTATAGTATCAAAATTAATCTACCATATATTGTTTGGAATATTACTAAAAAAGGTTGATGATACACTAAAATATAAAAGATATTTCTTGTCAATCATGCCTTGTACTTGAAAGAAGACTTTTTTTTTATATGTCCATGAGTTCTGTAGAAGAAGAAATGGACTTTTATTACCAGTTTTTTTTATTAGCACATGTGCATTTTTCTTCTAATACAA
>CM038483.1:4298539-4313690 GCA_021464305.1 Kandelia obovata | reverse complement strand
ACTTATAGGTCTTAATCAATAATCGAGATGAAGTTGAAAATATCATGAATTATATGGTGAGAGTCGACTAATCAGTAAAGGATTCATCACCATAAAGTAATCATGGAAAAATGTTTCATTTTCTCCTGATAAGTATTAATTGAAGAAATCCTTACATAAGATGGAATGATTATTCATGAGTAGTTATGATCTCATTCATGAAATCAATGACCATATTAATGTTTAAGAACTAATAAAATTAAAAAAGTATGGAGTAGATACTGATTAGATACTCTGTCTAATTAGAATATTAGTATAATAAAAGGATTAAATTACATTAAAAGACTATGTATTAAAAGGATTAGTCAAACCACTTTATCAGTCCTAACATTTGGGTGGTCATAATACGCAACTAAATGTTAATCTTGATCTATGAATATGAATTGATTAATAAGAGAATTAACAATAAATTAAAAAATTTTAATTAATCTAATCTCCTAGGATTATAATTCATATTGATTACCATTATGTTTCAATTTTAATAGGTCATACACATAAGGATAATTGGAGAAATATAAAATGAAGATCAAGTAGGACTCAGTTGAAATATTGGACAAACTTATGAAGTCAAATATATGAAATTTAAAAATATAATGGCTAAAATGAAATTCATTGAAAATTGACACAAATCACTTTAAAAGCATTCTAGAATCACAATCCCTATAAATACTTCACAACATGGTTAGATAATGCATGTTTAGTACATTAGGGTTACTTGTATTTTCCTCCCTTTGTCCCTCAAAGGGTTTTAGGTTCTAAAAGTTGTTTCTTCATTGTCCGTATGGATAACCATTAGAGTTCAGATACTTGTACAATAGTAGTTTGCAATAACTCACTCATAGGCCTAATGTTGAGTTCATCTTCAATGGCTAATGTTGGATTTGTTGTCAACACTATCTCACATGGTTTTATGTGTTGATTTTAAGGTTATGAATGTCGTTGAGATGCAGAAAGGTCATTGAAAAAAATCGGTGATGACAAGGCAACCCTAATAAGGAAAGATTGACCGTTGACAATTGACCATAAATTTTAAGGCTCAAATATAGTCGTTGATTGTAGGGTAACTTTTAGGAATTAATGATGACCATTGATGACAATGTAGCCCTAATATCAAAGTTTTATAAATACTCTAAGCATCTTACAAGAAGAAAGAGAGTTGTAAAAAATTGAGTAACTGGTAAGGGCAAGGCAACTGGCCAAGAAGAGTGCAACAGTCACTAAGGAGAAACAGTAAGGTGCAGTCGAGCAAGGTAACTATTCGCCCACACCAACAGACCCTCAACAAGATAGTCATTGCACTAACAAGCCCTCATAAAGATGACAATAGCAGCTGACCACCACACCAAGAGGCTTTCCAGCAAACCATTAGCATGTCCCAGCACATCCAAAAGGCTTTCTAGTAGACCAACAACACATCATTGCATGTTCAGGAGGGTGTACCAGCAACAGTAAATGTCCCTATAGGTCCAGAAGGGTATACCAGTATCAAACAACACGTCTAACACAATATACCCACACCAACAAACACTACCAAGGTGATGTGAAAAACCCCAAAAAGACGTGGCTTGGGGACCCAACGCACACAAGGAATTAAAGAACAACCAAGAAAGTTAAACCAAAGTTAAATAACAGAAACCCTAGACCCAACATTCGAAGGAACACGAACCTAAGGTATTTAAGAAGGATATGGACGCCACACTTCAGAAAAGAAAGGAATTGGGAGTGATGAGTCGATTAGAACACCACAAGAAGAAATAGATTTTGATAAGTTCTTTAGTCCTCAAAACAACCGAGGGAGAAAACCCTTACTTTCTATTTCACTCAAAGTTGTATGATTTTTTAGAGTTGACAAGGGATGACTATTTATAGGCTAAGATAGCAATCCTAAAGAGGCACAAATTCCTACTTAGCACAAATCCTTATTTGGAGAAATTCCTAACAATGGACAAATTCCAACACAAACAATAAACTTCTATTTAGGAGTGAATGTTATTACTTAGTATGAGCCATCAAGTATTGCAATTATATTAATTAGGCTTTTACTCTTTGTCAAACTTGAATTCGCACTATTTGAAACTTGGTTGGCCTGAATGTCCTCAAGAAGCCTATTTAGTGCTTCTTAAATCTTTTTGGCTTTAGCTCGTGTTATTGGGCCTTTTAGAATGTGCAATGGACCTTTTGCATCCATTGAAGCTCTAGCTTGTGTTATTAAGCCTTCTGAAATGTGCAATGGACCTCTTGCATCCATTGGAACCTTCCACCCATCATCTTTATGATTCTTATCACAAGGCAACACCCGCACCAGTAAACATCACCAAGTTAGTAGCCACACTAGCAAACCAACAAAGCAGGCAAGGAAGACAAACCAGAAGGAGGTGGAGCAACAGCATAAGGGTCTTGCACCAGCAACGAATGCGCAGCAACAGGTGGTGCACCAGTAAACGGTAACAGTGTGCAAAGATAGTAGCAATGGCATAAGGAAATAGCAACAGTGTGGGCAAATAGCAATAGCGCCATGAGTAGACAGTAGTAGGACACTCAAATAGCAGAAACAACACATGTGAATAGCAGTCGCAACGTGTGTGGACAAAAGTCACAGCTTGTGGAGATAGCGGGCATAGTGCCTGCAAACAGTAAGTACAACATGTGCAGACAATAGGCAGCAGTGACAGCATATGCAAATAACATTAATAGTGCACGCAGATAGCAGTAGACAGACGCGATAGCACATACGGACGATAGTGCATATGGAAAACATTAATAGTGCCTACGGACAGCATTAAGAGTGCGTGTGGATAGCATTAGTAGTGCACACAGATAATAGTAGCAGTGCCTACAGACAGCACTAATTTCACTACTAATGTTGTTTCACTCGCTATTGGTGTTACTTGCGTGTGATGCTAATGTTGTTTGTACTTGTTGATGTAGCTATCCATGTGTGTTGCTAATGTTGTCCACTGTTAATGCTATTTGCATGCACTATTGTTGCTATCCATATTCTGCTTTAGCAATCTGTACACATCGAGTGATCATTCTTTAAGAAACATTTTATTATAAACTCTTAATAAATTTATTGAAAAATAGGGTGAAATACCCTTCCACAAGTGGTTAAGAAGTGATCTTTCCATAATCAGATTGTATCCATGGATAACAAGAATGGATTATGTGATTTAGGAGTAATCTTATCACACTGTAGATGTATTTTACATATTGTGGTTGAACTACTTAAAAATTATCGTGTGTTTTTTGGTACTTATGTGTGATTGATATCCGTACCACCACTCTCACACAAAGAAGAGATAAAAAAATTGGATCATTAAGTTTAACAAATCACAGAGGTTAAATCCAGATCAATTTGTAAAAAGGGTATATCTCATACTAATTGACCCTCCTCTCAATATGAGACCTAAAACGGTACTTATTAAGTGGTATTAAAGTCTGATTTATCTGTTGATCCAATTTTTCTGCTTTAAAGTGAAGTTGTGCATTATTGTGTGAATTTTTATTTTTACTACTACTTGAGATTATGGATAGCGTGAACAGTGTCAACACGCAAGGGATCCCTACATTTGATGGACAAAATTATCAATTATAGAAGATAGAATGTTTCCATATCTAATGTCCCTTGGTCTTGATGTCTTTGAGTCTACTGTTAGTGGCTTCATCCTTATTGCTAAAGGTGATCCTATGATGCTGACTAATAAGAAGAACTTGGGGTGTGATGGAAAAGTGAGAAATGTCTTATATGTCTCCCTGTTTTATAAAGAATTCACTAAGGTGATGGGGTGCAACACAACCAAGCAAATTTAGGAAAAATTGAAGAATATCTATAAAGGAGACAAGGTTATGAAGGAAGTCAAGCAACAAATTTGGAGGAGCAGATTGAAAGACATAAAGATGTAAAATGATAAAATTGTGGATGTGTTCTTCACAAGAGTCCATGAAATAATATACTTCATCAAAGTTTGTGGAGAGGAGATCCACAATGCTACTGTGGTAAGGAAAATACTTAGAACCTTACCAGAAACTTACAACACCAAAGTCTCTTTTATGAAAGATAAAGATTTTAATAGGCTTCCTTTAGATGACTTGCACTGTATATTGGTGGCTTATGAAATGAGAATAGCCCCAATGAAAAAGAGAAAAGAAGTTTAAGGTGGAGAAGGACCTAACTTTTAAGGAAATGGGAAAATTAAAGATTAAAGACTAAGAAGGGAGGAAAAGGAATGATACTAAGGTAGATGAAGTCATGACATACATCACCAAGAACATAAGAAAAGGAAAAGGGAAGTTCAAGAGAAAATTACCTTTAAAGTGCTTCAGGTATGGAGCAATTAGACACTTTGCCATGGATTACCAAAAGAGAAGAGAAGCAAACAGTGAGGATGATGATGAGCTAGTCCCAAAGAGGAGAACAAAGCAATCCAGCTACTTTAAAGTTGAAAATTCATATACCAAAGGGAAAAAGAAATTCTTTCAATCCAAAAGAAGGAATTTTCTAAGCAAGTTGGATGAAGAAGATTTTAAAGAGGAAAGTGATGATGATTCTAATGATGAGGCTACAAAGGATATACTGGTACCTTTTCATGAAATTTTTTTATCATGTCAGCCTTACGTTCACCATTTAAGCTGACATACTCATTGATACAGGTATATGGTACCAAATCCTAAAGGAGTCAACGGATTAAAACCATATACAATTTCAAATGGAGAGAAAGTAGCAGAATGAACACTCTTATTATATGCAAACTCAACATGTGGTAAACAATCTTCCCAGTTTCAAAATTTGTTCGAATAATAGCACGCAAAAAAGTAGAAAGAGTTCGATTAACCCCCTATGTCTTGTGGATGACAAGTAGTTGAAAACAATAGTTTAGTACCTAACTTACCCCACAAAGTATTCCAGAAGTAGCTTAAGAACTTTGTATCCCGATCTGAAACATATTCAGTGCATGCCATGTAAATGTACTACTTCTCTAAAGGTCAGTCACATTGTTTGCATCATCAGTTTTATGGACATGGGATGAAGTGTGCCATTTTTGAAAATCTATCAACAACAACAAATACAGATCACCTACCTCCCTTTTTGTTCGTGGCAATTCTAGTACAAAGTCCATAGATAAATCAACCCAGGGATGGCTAGGTATAGGGCAAAGGGGTATACAAGCCATGGGGCAAAACTCTAAATTTTGCTTTGTTGTATGTTATGCATTTCTCACATATCCTCTCAACATGTTGTTTCATGCGTGCCAAAAGAGATGTTCTTTGAGGACATCTAGGGTTTTCCTAACACCAAAATGACCCATTGACCACATTCAGAGCTTCTCTTACAACCAACACCCTCAAAGAACTCATAGGCATGCATAAACGATTTTCCCTAAATAAGAAACCCTTATGCCTATAAAACTTTCACAGGTGACGTCTAACATGCTTCATGCACATTAGCAAAGTCATGATCAATCACATATAAATTCTTAATATGTTCAAATCCTAATATAGTTTGCTAGAAGTGTAGAGATAAGGCATACCTCCAAGATAATGCATCAACTACCACATTTTCCTTACCTATTTGTATTTGATGATGAAGTAGGAAAGGTCTTAAAGAATTCAATCCACTTGGCATGTCTTTTGTTCAACTTTCCTTGTCCCTTCAAGTGCTTCAAAGATTCATGGTCATATGATGGATACAAACTCCTTGGGACAAAGGTAATGTTGCCATGTCTTCAAATCCGTACCAATGCATACAACTCTTTATCATACGTAGGATAATTAAGCTTGTTCCACTTAACTTTTCACTAAAGTAAGCAATTGGACTTTTCTGCATCAAAACAACTCCAATGCCAATATCTAAGCATCACACTCAATCTCGAAAGCATTTGAAAGTTAGGTAAAGCAAGTAAGGGTGCAAAACTTAATTTTTCCTTAAGGCAATTAAAAGCCTTGTCTTGGTCAATACCCCACCTAAAACTCGTGTTCTTTTTGATAAGCTTGGTGAGTGGTGTAGCAATAGTGTTAAAGTCCTTCAACAAAGCGTCTATAGAAACTAGCTAGACCATGAAAGCTAGTCACATCACAAACTAACTTAGGTGTAAGCCAATCGCGAATTGCCTTAAATTTTTGCTCATCAACCTCAACACCTTTAGCACTGACAATAGCCAAGAAATGTGATTTGATTAGTACAAAAGAAAATTGTTGTAAGTTAGCATAATCTTTATCAGAATGTAAAAACTTACAATGGAACGTAAATGATCAAGATGCTCTTCTAGGGTTTTACTATAGGCCAAATATCATCAAAATACACAACTACAAATTTACCTATGAATGACACAAAACATGATTCATTAGTCCCATAAAAGTACTTGGTACATTAGTAAGACCAAATGACATAACAGCCATTCATACAAACGTACTTAGTTTTGAAGCTGTTTTTCACTCATCTCCCTCTTTCATCCTAATTTGATGATATCCACTTTTCAAATCAATCTTAGAAAAGACACATGAACCATGCAATTCATCACAATATGTCATCTAATCTAGTTATGGGTGACGATACTTTACAGTGATTTTGTTGATTGCTCGACAATCAATGCACATCCTCTAAGTCCCATCTTTTTTGGGTACAAGTAGGACAGGAACAACACATGGACTTATGCTTTCCTCACATATCCTTTGGAAATAAGCTCCTTTGTCTCCTCAGGATTACTCTTATATGCTGCACACCGATATGAATCAATTTGATGCTCAATTCCTCTATTAGTTGGCAATTTACTTGGAACATCATTAGGGAATACATCTTTAAATTCCTGCAATAGAGCAATAAGAACACTAGGCAAATAAGCCTCATTGTACAAAAGTATGATCATAGACTGATTGGTATAAAATGCTCTTTTGACATCACTTTCTTTTGTATAGAAACTCTCTCTTTTCCTTTCTTTTTCTTATGTCTCCACATTTTCTCCTTTGTTTTCTCTTTTATCAATCTCTCTTTTCTGTTCACTCTTATTTTTAATCCTTAATTAATCCTCATAAACTTGTTGAGGTGATAATGGTACAAGAGTGATGGTTTTCTCATTCATTACAAAGGAATATCGATTCTTGAAGTCGTTATGCATAACTCGCCTGTCAAATTGTCATGGTCTTCCTAATATAATTTAACCCACATGCATAGGTACAATATCACATAAACCTTCATCATGGTACCTTCCGATAGAAAATGATATAAGCACTTGCTTATTTACCTTGACTTTACCACTCTTATTCAACCACTGAAAATTATATGGCCTAGGATGCTTCATAGTAGGTAAATTCAGCTTCTCAACCATAGTTGTACTAGCAACATTAGTACAACTCCCACCATCAATAATTATACTACATACCTTATCTTTGATAAGACACCTTGTCTGAAAGATGTTATCTCGTTGCACCTCATTTTTTTCCTTTACTTGCACATTCAATGCTCGCCTTGTTACTAGAGCTACACCATTAACCAGATACTCCTCTCCATCACTTTCACCCTCTGATGATGGCACAGAATCATCATCTGATTCACTTTCAGTTTCAACATCTCCATTACTTCTCAAGATCATTATACGCTTATTTGGACATTGAGATGCAATGTGACCCCTGTCCAAACACTTAAAACATTTAACATGTTTATTTCTACTTGGTTGGGGTTCAAAATTACTTTCCTCCTTGCTAAAACCCACCTTCTTGTGCTTGGATAGTTCGACTGTGGACTTGTAATTGGTCATCTTGTCCCTTTTACTCCGATTTGGCTAACAAGATGAGGTAGAAACTGAATATTGAACAAACAGTGTGGAACCCTTTCGATTAAGTTGCCTTTCAACTTTCATTGTCATGTGCACCATGTCTTTTAATTCCACATAATGGTGCAACTCAACCACATTTGCTATGTCCCTATTTAGCCAAAGAAAAAATCAAGTCATGGCTGCCTCTCTATCTTCTTCTACATTTGCCCTTATAGCTCTTGTTTTTTGTAGCAAATCATTTTTTGTTCCACTTCGACCACCTCTGCTACACTCATATTTTGCAACAACGTTACTGTACTTTGAACAACTTTACTACATTTCTCAGGTTTTGCCCTAGTACAAAACCATTAGCATGAAAAAAGTTTATATTTTTCGGTGGAAGTGTTTACAGAAAAAGCCATCTTTAAAGTTAATTCTTTCACATTAATAAAAGGTAAGGGCTTCCCAACACCTTAGTGCAATTGTCTCCTAAATTTGATCCAAGAATTATAGAGACTTTTTAGATAATGGAGTCATGCAAGAATTTTGATCTGCTTTCGACCTAAGCCAATTCCATTTTCGTTTTTTCCATCATTATGTTACTCACATCATTAGAAAATGTTAAAAGTCTCAACTTTTAAGAATTAGTTATGTAAAATATCAATTTCATTATCATTTTCACATTAAAAATATCACATGAACAATGAAATAGGAGAATTCTGGTATCAAAGTCGAGGTACATAAGAGAAACCAAAATAAAAAGTCGCATTTACTTAAATTGCTAAACTAACATAAATAAATTAAAAAAAAAATAAAAAAGATAAATAAAAATAAAAAAATAAGAACGTTATTTTTAAATCAATAACTACATAAAAAAATAAATATTCTACTATTTATTACATTTATCTTAATCTTGTGACTAAAACAAAATTTTGGTTACCACATATCTCAATATAATTCAATTCTTTTAATTCTCTTTTAAATTCTATCATCTTTTTTTTTTGTTACACTAATATAAACCTGCAAATATTATTTGTGTCCAAAAGTGAAGGAAAATTACTCAGGAGTCCCAACGAAGTTCGTTCTCTTCGATTCAAACCCCCCTAAGGCCGAATAAAACCGCGTCTCTCGTTCTGTCTCGACCGCCTCAATCTCTCTCTGTCTCTCCCTATATCTCTCATCCTCTCTCTCTCTCTCTCTCTCTCTCTCTCTCTATCTCTCCCTCTGTCTCTCATCCTCTCTCTCTCTCTCTAAAACCATCCATCTCTCTTGCTTTCGCTCTCCGTCTTACAATTTTAGTGAAGAACCGTCGGTCTCTCTCTTCCTTTCCTCCTCCGATGCTCTGATGCTCCCCACGCCGGAACCCTAACCGTCTCTTTTCGGCCGGCTAGATATCCGGCCGGGACTGTTCGAGTTTTTTTCCCCTTAATTTTCTTTAGCCGGATTACAAGTCCTGTTGCCTAATTTTGTCATTTCCGATTTTGATTTCGGAATCTTAGGGTTTCCATTCTCCTATTTATCTGAGTCTTGTTAGTGTCTGCGTTCTTGATCAACGAAACGAGAAGAACGCCTATGGCTCCGGGGCGTAAAAAAGGAGCAAGCAAGGCGAAGGGCAAGAAGCAGTTGAGTTTGGGCGATCTTGTTCTTGCTAAAGTCAAAGGTCACCCTTTTTGGCCTGCCAAGGTCTCTGCTTTTTCTTTAAATATTTTCCAAGATTCAATTTCTAACATATTTGTTTTGATCTCTTCTTTCTTCGTTCCTCGATAATCTGAAATGGGTTCCAAGATTGATGTTTGGCAGTTTAATTGCACTGTTTGGGATTTCTAGTTAGTTTGTGTTCAGTTTCTGCGGTGCTGTTTGGATTTGCATTGCCATGTTTCACTTTGTGGCTTTTGTTTTTTAGGATTAATCGTGTTATACATACTTGGTTTTAAAATGCGAATTGCAGCTAGTAGATATGGATTATTTAAGTCCATAGCTTCTTTTGATGTACGTTGGGTTGTTTTGTTTATTGTGTAATTCCATAAATTTTATTGTTGCTCTCTGTTGTGCATTCTGATGTACTAAGTTGTGCCGCTTAACTGTGAAACATGTGTATATTTGTTCAGAGTTTTGGATTTCATGAATGATCTTTGATTGATTAAAGAAGGGTATTATTATATACACCTGTGCACTCCTGATTAGATACGTGTATATATATATATATATTTTTTTAGTTTGTGTAAGTTTTAGTTATTTTTTATTGTTGGCATGGACTTTTTTTCCTTTCTTGTTCTGCTTCCATAATTGAGGTCTTTGCAAGGTGATGCTTAATTTTGTGGGCTTCATCTTGCAGTCAAATTTTATGTTCAGAAGATCAGTTGGCTTTGGCTATCTTTCTTAACTGGATAACAGGGGTTTCTTTGAGCATCTTGGAATTTTTTTTCTATAAGTCCTCTCTCCTTCTTTCTGAGATGTTCTTTTATGTATTCTTCTTTTCAGTGTTTACATAATTCTGATACACTGAAGTCATTCTTTTGTTATGCATTGGTTTTAGAGTGAGCTATATTTTGCAGGCTTTGGTGTAACATGATGGTATTGGTATTTACTTAGAATGGTACTTCTGTTTTGGATTACTGTGATTTTACTTTATCAAACCTTTCTTTTTTTTCTTCCCTTGGAGACTAATGTTACTTTGTTGAATCTTCTCTGGTTTATGCCAATTTGTACTGTACTTAGCTAGATTTGTGGATTTGAAATTTTCAAATCAGCCAGCCTGAAGACTGGGATAAAGCTCCGGACCCCAAGAAATATTTTGTTGAACTCTTCGGAACTGAGGAGATGTACGTATATTTATTTCAAATTTGACACAGTCCATGCAGCTGAACTGTAGTGATTATGATTTTATTGAAGTGCATTTAATGAACTAATTAAAAGTACATTGTTTGGCAGTCTTGCTAGTTAGGCAGGAAAAATTTTGATAACGTAAATTACTTGAAGCATGTTATTTGCGGCTGAAAAATGAGCTTATGTGCTCCTTTCCCACCCTTCTTCTTGAGGGATAGAGAAAACTGTAGTTTGTTGAATTTTAAGATTTTTGACTGGGTTGGAAATTTTATGTTCGATTCAGCGAGATTTATACTGATGCTAAGTTGAGTTGATGGTGTTTGTAAGCAGTCTTTGTACAAATTAATTTGGATGTCTTTATATATAGGTCAACAAGATACAAGAATAAGCCACGCTGCCGCAGAAGTGAACCCACGCTGCGCCGTCGGGATGCCGCAAGAGTGCCCCAAGCAGCGCCACGTGCTGCCGCAGCTGTTGAGGCAATCCGTTGGGATGCGGCATGAGGCCGCCCAGGCTGCTCTGCGCACTGCTGCAGGCGTGGACACGCGCCATAGGGCTGCCCTAGAGGTACCTGCGGGTAGCGCTGTGGGCTGCCGCAGAAGTTCCCCCAGCCTGCGCTGGGGTGACCTCCCACGCGGGCTTCCGCAAAAGTCACCCCAGGCTGTGCCGCGCGCTGCCGCAGGAGTGAACCCAGGCTGCGCCGTTGGGCTGCCGCAGAGGTACCAGCGGGCAGTGCTGTGGACTGTCGAAGTTCCCCCAGGCTGCTTTGGGGTGACCTACCCCACGGGCTCCTGCAGAAGTCACCCCAGGCTGCGCTGCGTGCTGCTGCACAAGTGAACCCATGCTGTGTGGTAGGGCCTGTCTCTTATACACATCTAGGATGTGTATAAGAGACAGGTGCCGCGCGCTGTCGCAGGAGTGAACCCAGGCTGCGCCGGTGGGCTGCCGCAGAAGTCACCCGAGGCTGCGCTGCATGCTGCAGCAGAAGTGACCCCAAGCTCCGCCATCGGGCTGCCGCATGAGGCTGCCCAGGCTGCTCTTCGAGCTGCCGCTGCAGTTCTACCAGCCATTTCTGTGTGCTTCCGCAGCCGTGGAGTTGCGCTGTTGGGCTGCCGCAGAAGTACCAGCAGGCAGCGCTGCGGGCTGCCACAGAAGTTCCCCCAGGCTGCGCTGGGGTGACCTCTCTCGCAGGTTGCCACAGAAGTCACCCCAGGCTGTGCTGCGTGCTGCTGCAGAAGTGAACCCACGCTGCGCCATCAGGCTGCTGCAGAGGTACCAGTGGGCAGCTCTGTGGGCTGCGGAAGAAGTTTCCCCAGGCTGCTTTGGGGTGACCTACACCGCGGGTTGCCGCAGAGGTAACGCCACGTTGCGATGCGTGCTGCCGCAGAAGTGAACCAACGTTGCGATGTCGGGCTGCTGTGGGAGGGCCCCCAGGCAGCTCTGCGCACAGCTGCAGAAGTCCCCCCAGCAGCTCTGTGTGCTGTCCCAGCCGTGGAGGCGCACCGTCGCGCTGCCGCAGAGGTACCAGCAGGCTGCGCTGCGGACTGCCACAGAAGTTCCCCCAGGCTGCGCTGGGGTGACCTCCCCTGAGGGCTGCAACAGAAGTCACCCCAGGCATTTCTGCTGCAGCTGTTTCCCCGGGCAGGTCAGCACACTGCCCCAGCCGTGGAGGCGCACCATTCCACTGCCGCAGAGGTACCAGCGGGCAGTGCTGGGGTGACCTCCCCTATGGGCTGCTGCAGAAGTCACCCTAGGCTGTGCTGCATGTTGCCGCAGAAGTGACCCCACGCTCCACCCTGGGGCTGCCACAGAGGTAACAGCGGGCAGCTGCAGAAATTCCCCCCGGCTGTGCTGGGGTGACCTCCCCCGCAGGCTGCCACAAATGTCAACTCAGGCTGTGCTGCGTGCTGCCACAGAAGTGAACCCACGCTGCGCTGTCGGGCTGCCGCAGAGGTACCAGCGGGCAGCTCTGCGGGCTGCCACAGAAGTTCTCCCAGGCTGCTGTGGGGTGACCTACCCCGCGGGCTGCCGCAGACGTCACCCCAGGCTGCACTGCGTGCTGCCGCAGATGTCACCCCACGCTGTGCCGTTGGGCTGCCCCCTGGGCACGAGCGGGCAGCGCTGCAGGCTGCCGCAGAAGTTCCCCCACGCAGCGCTGGGGTGACCTACCCTACGGGCTGCCGCATAAGTCACTCCAGGGTGCGCTGCTTGCTGCCGCAGAACTGACCCCATGCTGCACCGTCGGTCTGCCGCAGAGGTACCAGCAGGCAGTGCTGTGGGTTGCCGAGAACTTCCCCCAGGCTTCTTTGGGGTGACTCACCCACGGGCTGCCACAGAAGTCACCCCAGGCTGCGCTGCGTGCTGTCGCAGAAATGACCCCACTTTGTGCCATCAGGCTGCTGGCGGCTGCCGCAGAGTGACAACACGCTGCGCTGTCGGGGCGGCCGCAGGAGTGACTCAGCGCCGCGTGCTGCCACAGCCGTTGAGCCAATCCATCGCGCTCCACATTGAGGCCGCCCAGGCTGCTCTGCGCGCTGCTGCAGCTCTTCCCCCGTCACTTTCTGCACGCTGCCGCCAGCGTGGAGGTGCACTGTTGATCTGCCCTGGAGGTACCAGTGGGCAGTGCTGTAGGCTGCCACAGAAGTTCCCCCAGGCTGCGCGGTAGGGCTACAGAAGAGGTACCAGCGGGCCGCGCTGTGCCGCAGCTGTGGAGGTGCGCCGTCGGTCTGCTGCAGTGGTACCAGCGGGCAGGTGCAGAAGTTCCCCCAGGCTGCGTTGGGGTGACCTCTCCGGCGGGCTGCTGCAGAAGTTGTCACAGGTTTTGGGCAAATTTTGGTTTTTAGCTAAAGGATGTCTAGTTCGCATTCCATTAAGTAATCATAAGTATAAGGTTTATTCTTATGTCTTACCTATGAATGTAGTTTATGTCTTCTTAAGTCATTTTTTGGTTTATCATCTTAATGCAATTAATTATGGTAGGAAAAATATGTAAGTCTTTGAATATAAAGGTAAGAACATTATCTTGAATTACGTGAATTCTTGCATTAAGGGTACCAAGCCAAATCCCAAAGACATGCAACATATCATTAATTTAGTTTCTAATTTACATCTACAAAATTTTTCACATCATAAAATGAATTTTAATAAATGTGAGAAGTTGAATAGGCAAGTGAATAGCATATAATTTCATGGCTTGGTTGCTTTTATAAGAGTTTAATCATGGGATTTAACACTATTATAGCCCTTATCATTGATTGTTTAAAGAAAGTAGAATTTTAATGATTTAATAGAATTGTTATAGTTTTCAATGAAATGAAAATCCAAATTAGTTTAATTCCTATTTTGAGGTATCTCAACTTGAACAAGGTGTCCAAAGTTATTGGTAACATGGTAGAGGTTGGTATAAAAGGAGTCTTGAGTTAGGAAGAATGTCTCATTGCATTTCTCAACAAAAAACTCAATAAAACAAAGTAGAAATATTCAAACTTATGAAAAAGAGTTTTATATTGTGGTTTAGTAATATCACTATTAGAGGCACTATTGTTTATTTTAAAAGTTTTTTTTGTTTTGTTTTTTGATTATCAAGTATTGCATTATTTGAATTTTCAAAAAAACAAAAAAATAAAAAATAAAAAGTAAGCATGCTACATGGGTTGAGTTTCTTAATGAATATTCTCCTGTATCTAAACATTGCTTTAGTGTAGAAAATAAAGTTGCTTATACTCTTAGTTGAATTGTTTGTACCCTTTAAATGATAAATGTTTTTATCATAGGATTTGAAAGATTACATGAAAAGTACCTTACATATCTTGATTTTGGCCATATATTTGAATTTATTAATAATAGAAATATATTAATTTATAATTTATGATAGTTATTTATTTAGAGCTAACAAGTTGTACATATTTTGTACAACATTTTGTGACTTTTTTTATGGGAAATGCATACTAGTGGGTTAGCTAGTTATTTAAAAAGGGATAAGACCATTGCACTATTTGATGATAGGTTTTACTTGCCTTGTTTTCAAAAGAATGTGTCTAAAGTGTGTCATAGTACATTGCAAGTTGCTAAAGTTAAAAAGCATAACACTAGTTTGTATACTAACCTCCATGTCCATTATCCATATTATGTGTGGATGTAAGCATGGATTTATCCTTGGTTTGTCTAGAATAACTTGTGGTCATAATTCTATTCTTCTTGCTGTTGACAAATTACAATAGCTCATTTCATTCTCTACAATAAGTTCACTAATGTATCACATGTTGCTAAGCTAATTTTTAGACAAGTTATCATTTGCAACTAAAGTAGTTAAATTGATCAATTAGTTTGAAATTTTTATTTGCATTATACCCTTAAATAGATAGTCAAACTAAGGTAATTAATTAAAAATTTGGTGATTTAATTTTATCAACAATTGAATTTGAACATAATAATTCTATTAATAGGTCCACTACTAAAGGTTCTCTTGAGATTATCTATGATTACAGTCAATGCACACCTATTAATCTTATTCTCCTTCCTCGGACATTTTTTCTTTT
>CM038483.1:4238284-4275662 GCA_021464305.1 Kandelia obovata | reverse complement strand
ACCCCAGGCTGCTTTGGGGTGACCTATGCCGCGGGCTGGCACAGACGTCACCCCAGGCTGTGCTGTGTGCTGCCGCAGAAGTGAACCCACGCTGCGCCGTCAGGCTGCCGTGGGAGTGCCCCGAAGCAGCGCCGCTTGCTGCCGCAGTCGTTGAGGCAATCTGTCGTGCTGCCGCATGAGGCCGTCCAGTCTGCCCTGTGCGCTGCCGCAGCAGCTCCCCAGGCATTTCTGTGTGCTTCCTTAGCCGTCGTGGCGCGCTGTTGGGCTAACGTAGAGGTACCAGTGGGCAGCGCTGCAGGCTGCCGCAGAAGTTCCCCCAGGCTGCGCTTCGCGCTGCCGCAGAAGTCACCCCCGGCTGCGCTGCGTGCTGCCGCAGATGTCACCCCACGCTGCGCGGTTGGGCTGCCCCCTGGGTACCAGTGGGCAGCGCTGCGGGCTGCCGCAGAAGTTCCCCCAGGCAGTGCTGGGGTGACCTCCCCTGCGGGCTGCTGCATAAGTCACCCCAGGGTGCGCTGCTTGCTGCCACAGAACTGACCCCACGCTGCACCGTCGGGCTGCAGCAGAGGTACCAGCGGGCAGTGCTGCGGGCTGCCAAAGAAGTTCCGCCATGGTGCTTTGTGGTGACCTACCCTGCAGGCTGCCACAGTACTCACCCCAGGCTGCGCTGTGTGCTGCTGCAGAAGTGAACTCACGCTGCATCGTCGGGCTTCCACGGGAGTGCCCCCAAGCTTTTAATTTGCCTAATGACTTTAATATTAATTCTCTTTAATGTGGAGAATATATTGCCTCAATGATGTACTTTTGAGCTTTTCTTTTTTCCTTTTAGTCTTGTTACATAAACTATTATGCCCAAGATGAAATTGCTTCTTGAATGATGAACATATTGCTTCTTCTCAAAGCATATTTAATTCACCTTTAGATTCTGATGCTACTTGGCTTCCTTAAGATACCTTTCGTTTATTGACTCCTACTTTGCTAGATGCTTAGGTCGCATCTAACTCAATAAAATTGAGTTCTATTCAATTAAAGGTAAATGATGCAGTAACTGATGAAGGAAGATATTTCCTATTCTATAGGACCTTATTTTGTGCCTAATTAGGATACTTTTTTTTAGAATATTTTCATTTACACACTTATTATAATTTTCTTATTTAAAAAACTTTTATTATATATTTAATAGAATTTTCTTATTTAAGATATTTTTAATTCTTATTCAAATTATATGGGAAACTTCCTCATTTTTAGTATAAATTTTCTTTTTTTTTTATTTTTATTTTTATCATGTAACTCATTTTATAAATAAAATTAACATTAACTTTGTCAATCAGATTATTCAATAATTATTGAGTTTAATTTTAGGATAAATCCCTGAGTTTAATTTGAGTTTTCTGGTAGATTCTTGTGCTGCTCTTTGATTATATCATTTGGTTCATTTCTGTTCTACATCAGCTTAGTTAAGACAATTGCGACAACGCAAGAGCAAAAAGTCTAAAAATAACTTCATTTTTCATTGAATATCCATTTAAGTAATTTATAATTATATCTCAAGTAGTAAAAAACCAGATATATAGGGAATGCAACAGAAAAAAAAAAACAGAAGCAAAATGAAAGAAAAATTCATTTTACAGTTACATAATGAGTCTTTCCCTTTTTATCATTGACATTCTTGCATGCATTTTAAAAAAACTATAGGTACAAGTAATGATGACAAAAGATTATAGTCATGCCAACAGAGGCATGCTTTGGTTCAAAAGGATGCCTGTAGGACTGACCATACGTGTGGTACGCGAGAAGCAAAGGTGGTGTGCTAATTCAATGCCCTCCCCCTTTTGTCTGTGTACTGGATAGTTAATAAATTTTAAGATTTTTGTGGTTACCGTTTAGAATATTTTTGTGTAAAAAACATGCTTCAAATGTACAAGTAATGTACCATACGAATTTTAGATCCTAGACTCCAGCCTTAGAAGCATAACCTTAACAATAAAGCGGGTGCTAATCAATTGCCATAATGCCTTCATGGATATTTATTGCATATATCTATGGGGCATGAATATGTAGTTATATTGTGCTTTCGAAAACCAAAAACCAAACAGCAAAAAAGGTCATTCAATTGGTAGAAAGAGAAAAGAAATAATCTTGTGTGGACATGCTTCTGTGTATAACAATTGCAAGTGAAAATCTCAGCTACCCAAAATTAGTATTGAGTATGCTAGAACATTGAATCTCAACCATCAAAGAAATTGTATTAAGAGAGTTTAAGTGTTTGATAAGCAGAAATAAGATTATGAAGGCATACTTTCTATAACTTGGTGGTGACCTTAGTGTAAAGAGCAACATAATGGGTAGTCCTAAAAATTTGTGAAAGCCAAAGGCAAAGTGTGATTCTTATTACAAGGTAGTAATTTATTGTGTGAGCATAAATTTATTGCACAAAGAGCCTTACTAGGGATTTGGTAGTATTTTTCAGGTAAGTGGTCACTAACTTTTAATTGAAGTTCTTACATTCTTTTCTTCTTTTTTGTCAAAAAAAATTTGCTAATTGCTATTTGTTAGGAAGGTTACACATTTTTTAATTATGGGGTTATGGCAAGTTCTCAAACCGATTTCTTTTTACCCATTATCTATAGATTTTTCCCTGAGTACTGTTGATCTTTAATCTTTGTGATCTCTTATGTGCTTTGCCTTCTCTTGTTCTTTACAAAATTTAAAAAATTTACCTTCATTTCAACCTATTGAGATTAACTTTAAAAATGCATATTGCAAAGTTGCTTTATTTCTCAAATTCTTAAAACCTGATTAAAAGTATTATCTAATAACTACTCTTCCTCCCTCATGAAACATCCTGAATTGAACAATAACATGACTTTTGTATACCAAGAGCCCGTTAAGTCGTCATAATATGTAATGAAGTATTATTTGTAGTATAGAAAAATGAGGAATAAAAAGCTATATGCAACCTAAATGTAGGGTTTTAATTGTAAAACTTCCAAAAATCATTATACAATATTATTTGGTGTAGAAATTTCATTTATGCTTAGATTATTGCTGCTTGGAAGCCTTTGGTGAAGAAGCTAGGATTACAAAAAATCCATCTTGTTAAATTGCCCACCTTTATGATGCAAGTACGAGAATTCTAATCTTCATTTCCATTGCATTCTTTTCATGATTCTGATTTGTATCGCTATTCCAAGCATACCTAATGTCCAACCAAGCTTTCAGTTGATGGTAAAAAATTTTTCTAATTCTTGCTCAAAACAATCCTAACACTAGCATATGATGACTAACCCTAAAACTATAGGTGTTCTGTTAAAAACATTTTTGGTTTGATGTATTACTTATTGAAAATTAAATGATTAAAGTTTATAAATATAAATTTAAACGGTTGTTTTTGGTTGTTCAGTTTGATGTAGATATGTTAAAAACTAGTTTAACATAACAAATAATTCTCTCCATTGGACACAATTACAGAGAGATATGATAAATAAGATGTATCATCGTATGCAATGATTATGTATAAGACAAGTAATCTAATGTTGACATACAGGAATGATCCCAATGATAAGTTATTGTGATAATTTGTAAAAGAATCTAAGTATTTTTAAGATATTTTATATTTATGGAAGAAAATTAAAAGTTCAAGTATATCGAGGAATAATAACTTTAGTCTATAAAGACATTAAAATATATATTTAATAGGAAAGTTTATTATTCCAATAATAACACTTAAATTAGAAGGTTCTAACATAAGTAGTCATCATATTTGAGCATATGTTTTTGCAAATCATTTAATGAAACAAAAAATTGTGAAATCAAGAAATCATTATTTAACTTTAGCAAAGATTTATGCATTTTGTTAAGTTGTTTAATAATGTACTATGCCTAGCATAAGTCCATTCAATAAGGAACCTCAGCTTATGAGTTGATCCAATTGTATGCTTGAATGATTTCATTTCATCTCATAGAAGAATTGATCGGAATAGAATATTTAAGGATAGAAGAGAGTCCCACTTAAAAGGATTAGGTAGATTTCTCATGTTAAGCTTTTTATTTTGGTAAGAACATGACATTGATATCATTATTCAAGTATATAGTATTGTAAATACATTTTCATGCATATTACGTATATTAATTAAAGAATATTCTTTAGTTTAGTATGTTTTCTATAATAAATATAGTCATCCATAATTTTAAAAAAAGAGTCAATAAAATATAAATATAAACTTTGCAAAAATTTATGATGATATCATAAATTATTGATATAGCCTATTATAAAGTTTGTCTGAAACTATTTCTTATTGATGCATCATCAAGAGTGGACATTTCATAAAGTTTATAAAGACTAATATATGGTTGTATTTCTTCTCTCATGAAAAAAATAGTTAATCTCAATAAACAAAGTAGTGTAGGTATTTAAACAAACATATGATGCTATATTAGTTGACAAGTCATTAAATTGACCCCTTAATAAGAATTTTCAATAGGAACATTATTTATGTGCTCTAAAAGATTTTCTCATGAAAATTGTGTAACGGATCTTTTGCTATGAGATCCACCCAGGATATTCTCATATAGGAATCAATTTACTTTGATCTCACTTATAGGTCTTAATAATAATCGAGATGAAAGTTGAAATATTCATGAAACTATATGGTGAGAGTTGATAATCAGTTAGAGGATTCATCGACCAAAAGGTAATCATAGAAAAAATGTTTCATTTTCTCGCTGATAAGTATTAATTAAGGAGTAATCCTTGCATAAGTGTGGAATGATGATTCATGAGTAGTTTATGATCTCATTCATTGAAATTTCAATGACCATATTAATGTTTTAAGAACTAAATAAAAAAAAAAAGTATAGGATTAGCAAGCTAATTTTATACTTCTGTCTAATTAGAATATAGTATATATAAAAGGATTAAATACACTAAAGACTAATGTACTTAAAGGATTAGTTTCAAATCCCACTTTGATAGTCCAACATTTGGATGGTGCATAATATGACGTAAGTAAATGTTAATTCTTGTCTATGAGTATTGAATTGATTAATAAGAGAATTAACAATAATACAGAAAATTTTAATTAATCTATATCTATTAGGGATTATAAGTTCATATTCATACCATTATGTTACAATTTTAATAGGTATACATATAAGAACATTGGAGAAATAAAATGAAAATCAAGTAGGACTCAGTTGAATAATTGGAAAAAACTTTGAAGTCAAAAATAGCAAGCATAGGCCCTGCAGACCAGTAAGTACAAACCATGTGCAAGACCGAATAGACACCCAGTGAACCCAGCCATTATGCAGATACATTAATAGTGCATGCAGATTTAGTACATACGAACGATAGTGATTTATGGAAAACATTAATAGTGCCTACGAGGACACATTAAGAGTGCATTCGGGATAGACATTAACAGATGCACACCGATATAATATGTAGCAGTGCCTACAGACAACATTTAGGCAGGCACGCATGGATAGCAAAACAATAGCTGCCTGTAAATAGCATTAACAGTGGACAACGATTTTAGCCAAACACATATGGATAACTACATCAAACGTGTTACCCAAACAACATCAGCATCAACGCAAACAGTAAGTAAAGTAGTAATTAGTAGTAAAAATGAACACTCCTTATTTATATGCAAACTCGAAATGTGGTAAACAATCTTTCCATGTTTTCAAATTTGTTCGAATTAATTAGCACGCCAAAAGAAGTTAGAAAGAGTTTGATTAACCACCTCAGTTTGCAAAACCATCATTTGTGGATGACAAAGTAGTTTGAAAACAATAGTTTAGTAACCTAACTTTACCCCACAAAGTATTCCAGAAGTAGCTTAGAACTTGGTATCCCCCAATATGAAACCCCAATGGCTCGTGGCATGCCAGCAAACGTTACTACTTCCCTCTAAAGAATAAATCCCCAGCCACATTGTTTACATCCATCATTTTTATGGCCAATGGGATAAAGTACGTGTCATTTTTGAAAATCCTATCCAAAAAAAATAACCAAAATCCTACCCCTTTTTGTTCGTGGACAATCCCTCAGTACAAAGGTCCCATAGATAAAATCAAACCCAGGGATGGCTAGGTTATGGGGCAAAAGGGTATACAAGCCTGGGCAAAACTCTAGGATTTCACCTTGTTTGCATGTTATGCATTTCTCACATATCTCTCAACATCTCATTTCATGCATGCCAAAAGAAATGTTTCATTGAGTACAATCTAGGGTTTTCCTCACAACCAAAATGACCCATTAGACCACCCTTTACTGAGCTTCTTTTACAACCAACACCCTAAATAACTCATTTAGCGCATATAATACGATTTTCCCTAAAATAAGAAACCCTATGGCCTATAAATTTCTCATAAGCTAACGCTCACATGCTTCATACACATTAGCAAAGTTAGGATCAATCACATATAAATTCTTCAACTATGTTTTCAAAATTCCTAATATAGTTTTGCAAAAAGTGTAGAGATAAGGGCATACCTCCAAGGATAATGCTATCAGCTACCACACTTTCTAGCTTTTGTATTTTGTATGATGTAAGGAAAGGTCTCAATTGAATTCATATCCACTTGGCATGTCTTCTTGTTCAACTTTCCTTTATTCCCTTAAGTGCTTCAAAAGATCATGTCATGATGGATGACAAAATCCTTGGGCCAAAGGTAATGTTGGCATGTCTTTCAAATCCCCGTATCAATGCCATATAAACTATTATCATAGGTAGATAATTAAGGCTTGTTCCACTTAACTTTCACTAAGTAAGCCAATTGGTGCTTTTCCCTACATTCAAAACAACTCCATGCAATATCAAAGCATCACACTTCAATCTCAAAAGCATTTGCCCAAAGTTAGGTAAAGCAAGTAAGGGTGTATAACTCAATTTTTTTCTTGATGCAATTAATAAGCCTTGTCTTGCGTCACTACCCCCACCTAAACTCAATGTTCCTTTTTTATAAAGCTCCCCGGTGAGTGGTACCAGCCCAATAGTGCTTAAATTCCTCCCAAAGAAGCATCCCTATAGGAAACTAGCTAGACCATGAAAGCTACTAGACATCACTAACTGACTTAGGTGTCTAGGCCAATCAATGAATTGCCTTAACCTTTTGCTCATCAACCTCAAACACCTTTAGCACTGACAATAAGCAAGAAATATGATTTAATTAGTTACAAAAGAAACATTTTTATAAGTTAGCGATAATCTTTCTCAGAACGTAAAAACATTTAACAATAGGAAACGGGTAAAAGATCAAAATGCTCTTCTAGGGTTTTTTACTATAGACTAAGATATCATCAAAATACACACTAAAAATTTTACCAATGGAATGGACATAAACATGATCCATTAGTCGCATAACAGTAACTTGCGTGCATTGGTGAGACCAAATGGTGCATAACAAGTCATTCATAACCAAACCGTACTAGTTTTTGAAGCTTATTTTTTTCACTTCATCCTAATTGATGGATATCAAACTTTTCAAACAATCTTAGAAAAGACACCATATGAACCATGCAATTCACTCCAATATGTCATCTAATATAGGTATCTGTCAGGTGACGGAATACTTGACACATATGAACAAACTTAATACCGTACTGAACAACATTAATAGCAGGTATAGACAACATTAATAATGCGATTAGACAAACATTAATATACGTGTACAGACAACATTAATGGTGTGGGACAAATAACATTAATAACGTTCAGATAGTAGCAATAACATTAGCAGGTTACAGAACAACAATAGTTATGCAAACACCATTAACAGTAGTGTGGTAGCAAGCAACTTCATACAGACAACTTAGCATCACGTGCAAGCAGCACCGACAATGATGAAACAAACAAGACAACCAATACTCATATGTTATAAGACTTGGTTTCTACCCATTCCATAATTGAAATGGTAATTTAAAAATAGCCTAAGGAATAATTTGCAGAAGTTACGTATTAAAGGTTTTTTGCAAATTTTTGCGTTTTAAGCATTGAGATTTATTGCAATTACGTAATCATACTTCTCCACCTTACATAAGTGTGAGGTTTTTTCTTTTCATCTACACCATTTTATTGACATTTATCTGAAGTGATATATTATGCATAATACATTCCCCTTCTTTAAGAACCTTAAAAATTGGAACCTTTCAATTGTCATCTCTATTGTACCTCCCAATTGATACTCAACCCAACCCCCTATTATAAATTTTATTAATTTTGATTCTTTTGATGCTTTTATTTCCTATCAACCTTTATATAACTTTTGAAAAGTATGCCAAAAAGCCCCCCCTTAGTTTTTATCCCAAACCAAAGTAGAGATACATAAATTGTGTAACAATCATTAATGAAATTAGATAAAATATCCTCTGATTATTAAAGACCATGAGTTGAAAATGGCTCTCATCAATCTTTTGTTTGCTATATTTTGAACTTCTTCTGACACTTTTTAGTGTTTATTATTGTTTGCCGATTCACTATTTATGTAATCCAGATAAAGTTACCCATAATCCCTGTAAAACCAAGATATGCCCCTAAAATTTCCCTTATTTACAAGCCTTTTTATTCTCTTTAAAAAAGATATGGTCCAATCTTTTATGTTATAATTTAAAAAATATACTCAATTAACAATAATTTTGTTATAAATAATATATCAATGTAATATTATAGTTCTAAGTGGCGTTTTTCAACTAAAGTGTTATATAAAACCAGATTATTAGAACCAATAATAATTTTTCTAATTTTATCAAATATGAACTGTAGTCTTAAAAAAAAAAATAACACACTAACACTAGTAAATTTAGAAAAAGAAACTAAATTCCTAAAGAATGATAGAATATAAAAAGTATTTTGATAAGTTAAAAAAAGAAATTAAAATTTTAAAAACTAAATGTTAAGTCCTCACAACTTTAATACGCGAGAATGCATCAAATTTTCCTTAATAGAGTCTTCCTCATCTTTCCTTTAGTTCTTAACTTTAAACAGACTGTATATAACATTGGTAACATGGCATTATAGTATCAAAATTAATCTACCATATATTTTTGGGAATATTAATTAAAAAAGGTTGATGATACACTAAAATATAAAAGTATATTTCTTTGTCCAAATAAGCCTTGTACTGAAAGAAGACTTTTTTTTTTATAGTCCATTGAGTTCTGTAGAAGAAGAATGGACTTTTATACCAGTTTTTTTTTTATAGCACATTTGCATTTTCCTTCTACTACAAGAGTACCCCTTATTTCTATTTGTCTTTTGTCCTTTATTAGTCATAAGATGAGTACCTTTCAAATTCTTATTGCTTTATTTTCTTTCCCCTTTTGAACATGCTATGCGTCCCCAAAAGCTCATAATTAAACCAATATATAGTATAAATATGATATCTTATGATTCCCATAAACACAAAAGGGAAGAAAATTTAGGCATTATAAATGTATAAAAAAAAATCTCAAATATGTTAAACTTAGGAATTTAAGTTAACAGTACATATCCTCATTCCCAAAATATGCTAAAACATCCTTTAAAAATTGTCAAAATTTATATACCTTATATAACTATCAAATTTCTTTCTAAAAATTTTTTCGTTAAGTTGTTTAGTCATATGTCCCTTATATGGTTTCACCAAATTGTTCTTTGAAATTCTTTAGTTTAATTTTTCTTCCAACGCTTTTAATATAGATATGAGACTTACATGATCATCAATCTTATAAATTGATTTGGTTCTCACTTATTTTATAAAACAACTTTATCGGTTAATGTACTTAATTACGTTGGGAATAGATTATTGATCCATATTAGAATGTCACATCAAAATCCATGCCACCCATAAAGTGAAAAAGCCTTTCTTTCTAATCCATTAAAATTTGTCCCACCCAAATAATATTAGAATACAAGTATGATTCATTTATTAATAAGTAATAAAAAAATTTCATTAACCCCAAGAAACACCACTTAACACACACACATATTTAATGCCCACCAAGGGATAATTTAAACCATTATAAAATATAATTCCCAAGCCTTTCCAATTAGACAAAGGTCGCCACATGCCATTATACTATATATATATATAATATATATATACTATATATATATACTTTAATAATAAAACTAATTGAATAAAATTTAAAAACATAAAAATTCTCAATAATTGTCGCGGCATAAGGAAATCTAATTTTAATGTCTAATTAATATCTCTATTCAATTAATTTATTAAATAAATATCTTTATATGATTTCTTACTAAACCACAATATCATAATTAATTTAAATGCTATGAACTACTTTAAATCACCATTAATATTCTTTAAATGATATTTGAAAGACCTATTTCATAAATTATTTCTAATCATTACTTAACCATATTAAATGACAAAAAGGGAAAGTCTAAAAAATCAATTTTTTGGACCAAAAATTAGGTTAAACATGTAATCAACCATGATTTGCTAATGCTTATTCTGAAAATATCAAACTATTATGCTTATCTCTTGGTTATTATGTACCATGATTTACATGCAATGTCACATACACCACAACTTCAATTATATTCAATTTTAGGAATAAAGAAACACCAAGAAAATATTCATGTTAGTTGACTAGCTTATTCCTTGTGGTTTTTGTCATCTAATTTATATATAAAAGCTAATGTTATGTTACTCATCAATTTAGCAGTATGTCAAACATGTAATTTCTACAAAAGTAAAAGTGGAATACACCTTGATTAGAGTGACATAAACCCCCTTATTCTCTTCTTTCTTTTTTTTTTTTGCTTCTAAAAGGATTTTTTAAAAAACAGTTGGTAAAATCAGTTATATATAGCATGGAAACAACAAAATTAAATTTAAAAAAAACACAATTATTTTTATATTATACATAACAATTAATTGGCCCCACTAATGCTTTCTAATTGCACTTAAAATAAATTTTGGAAAAATGATCAAAAACTATATACGTATACGATTAAAAGAATTTGCATTCATAAATGTTATAAAAAATAGACTAATTGGAAGAATGAGATAGTAATAACACAAAATATCATGCTAACTATAATCAATTATAACCAAAAATAATTCTTATAATATCAATGTAACACAGATAATTTACTTATTAATACCCAAAACTAAATTTAGTTTTAACTTATATAGACTTACAATCCACCCAAAAGTTTAAGTTCTTTAGTACTTGATTAAATTTTCTTAACATATAAACTAATATTTTTTAAAAAACATATGCTTAATGTTTTTATAGGTTTATATCTTTTATATGTTCCATTAGGAACCCCAAGGTCAGTTTGTTTAATTATTTATCTAACTTTGTAATTTAATTTTAAACTTAGAAGTAGTTAACTTTAAACATATTTAATTATTATTTGAAAATAAATAGTTTCATATTTATCTCTTAATATAAAAGTACCATTAAGAATTATTCAATTATATGATCATTGAGATAAAGGTCCTTTTATAAATGAAAGCTTTTTTCCCCAAAACCAGATGACCCAAAATGAAAACGAAAAGAGTCATTCCCGTCAACTTAATGTTTCAATAAAAGTGTAAAGACCATGCTTGAATGGAGTGATGTTTGATTAACGCCACTGCCTCTCATTTGAAAGAAAATTGAAGTCAACTGTTTAATTGATCTTTATTTCCATGGATCCAAGGAGTCACTTTCCTAATAAAAATTTTAACTAATTTTTAGGTAACTTTTACTGCTGTATTTTGGGTTAATTAGTCATCTTATAATTTAAGAGTTTTTCTTTGACAATTAAAAGCTTTTCTAACATCCAAAGTTACTTACTATAGCTTTCACTTTTGTTTCACAATAATGTCTCTTGACCTTTTTTCGATACCAACCGTCTTTTTTCTCTCGTTCTTTTCCTTTTTTCTTTCTTTCTGTCATTTTTTTTTTCTTTCAAATTGGATTTTGAGTTTAAATTATCTTAAGGCGGCTTCTTTAAAATCTATATTTGGCTCCAAAAAATAAATCTTTCTTGGTTATCTTGTTGGCTCTTACTTTTTGCAACATCCCCTCATCTTATAGCTCTCATTTTTGTAGCAAATCATTTTTTGTTGCACTTGGACCACCTCTGCTACACTCATATTTTGCAACAATGTTTACTGCCACTTTGAACAACTTCACTACATTCTCAGGTTTTTGCCCTAGTTACCAAACCATGCATATGAAAAAAGTTTATATTTTTCGGTGGACAGTGTCAGGAGTATTAAAATGTCATTTTGCTATTAAAAATTTTAAACTGTTAGGTTACCGTTAACTTGTATTTGGATTAACTAAACTTGCAAGTTTTAAGAGTTTATCTTGGACAATATACAAAGCATTTTCCATTGTTTGCAAACATATTACATGCACTAAACAAGTATAGTTTCATGTAATCATTATAATTTTCAACTTTCTACATTTAAAGCTAAAATAAAATGTAAAAAACTAAGTGTTTGCTCTACAACTTTACTTTGATTTACCAATTATGTCTTCTTTGACTTCCTTTTAAATACCACAAGTGGGTTCATGCTTTTTTTTCTTTTTTTTTTTTCCAATATTTCATAAAACATTAATATTCTATGAATACAATAAATTGGTAAATTAATAAACAAATCTTGAAAATATAATAGTCTATTTCAAAATTTTGATGAAATGGCTCCAAAAAATTTAAAACAACAACAAGAAGAAAATACTAGACCAGATCAGACACCTCCCACAAACTTAACTGTCCCCACATAATTTATTTTTATAACAGGAAAATTGAACCAAGAAGAATGCATCACACCTTTCTTTTGCTGATGAAACTTCAATATAAGGCTTTTTTTCTCCTATTATATATTTATTGTGACTAATAAAAGTATTAACTGGTAAGGCCGGAACCCCAAGTAGAAGTATTGGCAAACACTCTTCCTCCACAGGGTCTATCCAGTAGTAAAGTACCAAATTTAACTCGACTCCTACATTCATTGTTTTGTTTTTACCCTTTTTCGATATAAAGCTTATTAACATCAATACATGCATTCAAGCCATGTAAGTTGTTATTGCGAACCAAAAAACCATGTTGCGCAAAATAAATTTTCTTAATCCTTGACAGGAAGATTTTAGAAAGAATGCTGAAAGTTTAAAATTAAGGCAATTGTCGTCTAAGTAGGCTATGCAAAACTTTAAAAACATTAAAGTATTGGGAATGGATATATTTTGAAGGAGACACTCACTGCGGTTTGCTTATACATATTACATTACCCCAAAGGCAAGAGCGTTGGATTAGAAGGACTTGAAGTTCAGGGTTTTCGCGTGTTGTAATTTTGAGAAAAACCCAAGCCCACCCCTCTGCATGGCTTTTTTGGTTTGATAGAGCTTTTGAAAAAGCTTATAAGTGTAATTCATGTCTATTGTAAAATGTGTTGGGGGAGAGGGTACTTCTTTCTTCTGAAATAGCCCAAAATGAGCCACAAAGCTGATCAAAATTTAGTTGCTAACCCGATAAGCTTGGTGTGATGGTCGCGTCCTTAATTGGAGAAAACTAAGACCTCCCCAGTCCCATGACTCATATGAAACTCCTACTGAGCTTGTGTTTGTTAGGAGTCAAAGGACGGTTTCTTAATCAAACACCAAATAGTCCTTGAACCTTTATTTTTCGCAAAAAGCACGTCCCTACATTATTTTCTTTGCTAATTTTGCTTGTACATTTAAGAAGTCTTACCAAGGGAGCCATTTTTATTTTTACTAATAACTTTTCATGATTTTTTTTTTGAATGAATATAGAGGTTTTATCCCCCTTTCTCTTTTTGGTTTTGGAACTCAAAACTAGTAATAAAGCTTTATTTACGAGTTATACCTCTATACCATAATTAATTAGGGACCCATATAAACAAAATGTCAAAAACTCCGAAGAAAATTAGTGTTAGTTATTCTTAGCATCAACTACAAAAAAGTGCAATTTGATACCCAAAATAGGTCTTCCCAATTTCAATTGCTAACCACCAATACCAAGAATTTAGTATTAATTAATTTTAGCATATTCAATAAAATTAGTTTAGTATTATCTTTTTGTTGAACACCCTAGTACTGTAACATAAAGGCTTGAATCTTGCAACACATTCTAACTTAAATACTAAAAAAATAATAAAGTTACCAAAATAGGTTGTCAATACTTATCCCTATCACGTACTCGAGCTTTCCATCCAAACCTCTTTTTTTAAAAAAAAATTCTATTTTTACCAATAATAACCAATAATAGAAAGAAAATAAAGACCTGTCTCTTTCCAACGCAACAAGTCGTATACCCAATTTAAAGGACAATTTGATTCAATAAACGGTACACCCACAACCAGACAAATGGAAGAAGTGATTTATAGAAAAAGCCATCTTTAAAGTTAATTCTTCCACATGATAAAGATAAAGGGCCTTCCTAACACCTTAGTCTGCAATTGTCTCCCTAAATTTTGATCCAAAAATTAATAGAGACCTTTTAGATAATGGAGGTCATGCAAAAATGCCAATTCCATTTTCGTTTTTCCTTCATTATGTTCCTTCACATCATTTAGAAAATGTTAAAAGTCTCAACTTTTAATAGAATTAGTTTATATAAAATATTCACTTCATTATCATTTCTCACATTTAAAAACATCACATGAACAATGAAATAGGAGAATTCTTGGCTATCAAAGTCCAGGTACATTAAGAGAAACCAAAATAAAAGTCACATTTACTTGTACACATCGCCTAAACTAATATAAATAAATTAAACAAAAAATAAAAGATAAACAAAAATAAAGAATAGGAACGTTGTATTTAAATCAATAGCCCTACATAAAGAATAAATATTCTACCATTCATTACATTTGTCTTAGTCTGTGACTGAAGCAAAAGCTTTAGTTACCCGCATACCTCAATATTAACGTTCATTCTTTTCATTCTCTTTTAAATTCCCGTCCATCTTCTTTTTTGTTACACTAATAGAAACTAACAACAGCGTCCAATGACTTCATGAAATGCACAATGAGCACTAAGTTAAATCAAACCAAAAGAGAGAAGTCATTAGGCAATGCAGGGGGAACTAAAGAATACCAACACGCTCAAAACTCATGCATTCCAATTTATTTTTTTAGTGCACAGCATATGACGTTTTGGCAAACTGTGACAAATTGGAAACCCTTTTAACATATAGCACACAATCAATTCATGAAGTGAAACTCCACTTTGTTCACCATTAATAATGACCGTGTGCATATTCCCCAAGAAATATATCTTTGAAGCTAATTTATCAGTCTACCATGCCAATCACTAATTGCAAATAAATACTCCTATTAGAACTATTTACACCAGAAACACAAAAAGCTAACCATAACAAGATAAGTGGTCTATATATGATTGCAAGATCTTCATTATCTCATAGCATGAAGAAGCAAACAATGACAACTAAGTCCAACCAAGTGTGGTTCCCAACAGCATCGACAGCCGAAGATGTCCCCCAGCTCTTTGGGTACTACCCCTGCCCGGGCTGCCGCAGAAGTCACCCCAGGCTACGCTGCTGCTGCTGGCAGAAGTGACCCCACGCTCCTCATCGGGGCTGCCGCACTGGTACAACAGCACCACGTGCTGCCGCAGCCATTGAGGCAATCTGTGGGGCAGCCTCCAAAGCTACTCTGCGCCACTGCCGCTGCAGTTCCCCCCAGCATTTCTGCACGCTTGCCGCAGCCCATGGAGGTGCGCCTTGGGCTGCCACCAGAAGTCCACCCCGTGGGACTGCATGCTGCTGCCAGAAGTGAACCCTACCCCGCTGCCGCCTCTGTCGGGCTGCTGCAGAGTACCAGTGGGGCAGCTCTGCAGGCTGCGGAAGAAGTTCCCCAGGCTGCTTTGGGGTTGACCTCACACCGCGGGCTGCCGCAAGAAGTCACACCAGCTACGCTGCATGCTGCCACAGAAGTGAACTCACGTTGCGCTGCTGGGCTGCTGCGGAGAGTGCCCCCTGGCAGCACTGTGCGCTGCGCAGAAGTTTCCCCAGAGCAGCTCTGTGTGCTGCCGCAGCCGTGGAGTCGCTGCTGTTGGGCTGCGCAGATCTGGTACCAGAAGTTCCCCCAGGCTTACTTTGGGGTGACCTACCCTGCAGGCTGCCGCAGAAAGTCCACCACTGGCTGCTGCGTGCTGCCACAGTATGAACCCATTGCTGCGCCATCGGGCTGGCCGCGTGGAGTGACCCCAAGCTGTGCCGCCGTTGCTGCCGCATCCGTTGTCGGCAATCTGTGAGGCTGCCGCCATGAGCTGCCCAGGCTGCTCTGCGTGCATGCCGCAGCATTCCACCAAAGCCCCATTTCTGCGCACCTGCTGGCTGCTGCAGAATTCCCCCAGGCTGTGCTGGGGCGACCCTCCCCCGCGGGCTGCCGCAGCCGTTGAGGCAATTCTGGTCAGGCTGCCGCCATTGAGCCGCCCAAGCTGCCTCTGCACGCTGTCCGCTGTCAGTTCCCCAGGCATTTGTGCTGCACCACAAACACCAATAAGGCAGTAGCCACACTAGCAAACAAATAAAGCAGCCAAGAAAGAAAAATCAAAAGAAGGTGGAGCAACAACACAAGGGTCTTGCACCAGCAACCAACGCGTAGGAGGAAGTGGTGCACCAGCAAACGACAGCAATGCACAGGGATAACAGCAAGGCGCGAGCAAACAGCAGCAGTGCAAAATAGCGGCATGAGCAAACAATAGTAGCACACTCAAATAGCAAGAATAACACTTGTGAACAACAGCCGCAGCATGTGCGGGTAGAAGGCACAACTTGTGCGGAGAGTGGGCACAACACATGCAAACAGTAGGTATAGCATGTGTGGACAGCAGGCAACAACAACAGCACATGCAAACAGTATTAACAACACACATAGACAGTAGTAGACAAACACACATGGATAGCATTAATGGCCCACATGGACAACATAAATAGGGAGTACGAACAACATTAATAACACCTATGAACAACATTAATAGTGCGTACTGACAACATTAATAGCAGGTATAGACAGTATTAATAATGCGTATAGACAACATTAATAGCGTGTACAGACAACATTAATGGTGTGGACAAATAACATTAATAACGCATTCGGATAGTAGCAAATAACATTAGCAGTGCTTACAAGCAACAATAGTGTATGCAAACACCATTAACAGTATGTGTGGATAGCAATGGCAACTCATACAGACAACATTAGCATCACGTGCAAGCAGCACCGACAATGAGTGAAACAACAAGACAACCCAATACATACATATGTTATAGACTTGGTTTCTACCCATTCCATAATTGAAATGGTAATTTAAAAATAGCCACAGGTTTTGCAGAAGTTATCACAGGTTTCTGCAGAAGTTGTCACAGGTTTTGGGCAAATTTTGGTTTTTAGCTGAAGGATGTCTAGTTCGCATTCTATTAGGTAATCATAAGCATAAGGTTTATTCTTATGTCTTACTTATGAATGTAGTTTATGTCTTCTTAAGTCATTTTTGGCTTTATCACCTTAATGCAATTAATTACGATAAGAAAAATATGTAAGTCTTTAAGTATTAATTTAGTTCTTAATTCACATCTACAAAATCTTTCACATCATAAAATGAATCTTAATGAATGTGAGAAGTTGAATAGACAAGTAGAATAACATATAATTTCATGGCTTGTTTGCTTTTATAAGAGGTCAATAAAGGGATTTAACACTATTATGACCCTTATCATTGATTGTTTAAAGAAAGGAGAATTTTAATGATTTAATAGAATTGTTATAGTTTTCAATGACATGAAAACCAAATTAGTGCAATTCCTATTTTGAGGTATCTCAACTTGAACAAGGTGTCCAAAGTTATTGGTAACATGGTAGAGGTTGGTATAAGAGGAGTCTTGAGTTAGGAAGAATGTCCCATTGTATTTCTCGAAAAAAAACTCAATAAAGCAAAGTAGAAATATTCAAACTTATAATAAAGAGTTTTATATTGTGGTTTAGTCATATCACTATTAGAGGCACTATTTTTTATTTTAAGAGTTTGTTTTGTTTTGTTTTCTGATTATCAAGTATTGCATTATTTGAATTCTCAAAAAAAATAAAAATAAAAATAAAAACTAAGCATGCTACATAGGATGAGTTTCTTAATGAGTATTCTCCTGTACCTAAACATTGCTTTAGTGTAGAAAATAAAGTTGCTTATACTCTTAGTCGAGCTGTCTGTACCCTTTAAATGATGAATGTTTATATCATAGGATTTGAAAGATTACATGAAAAGTACCTTACATATATTGATTTGTAATTTATGATAGTTATTTATTTAGAGTTAACAAGTTGTACATATTTTGTACAACATTTTGAGACTTTTTTTTATGGGAAATGCATACTAGTGGGTTAGTTAGTCATTTAAAAAGGGATAAGACCATTGCACTATTTGATGATAGGTTCTACTAGCGTTGCTTTCAAAAGAATGTGTCTAAAGTGTGTCATAATGCCACATTTGTCAAGTTGCTAAAGTTAAAAAGCATAATACTAGTTTGTATACTCAACCTCCTATTCCATATCCATATTAGTGTGATGTAAGCATGGATTTATCCTTGGTTTGTCTAGAATAATTTGTGGTCATAATTCTATTCTTCTTGCTATTGACAAATTAGAATAGCTCATTTCATTCTCTACAATAAGTTCACTAATGTATCACATGTTGCCAAGCTAATTTTTAGACAAGTTATCATTTGCAACTAAAGTAGTTAAATTGATCAATTAGTTTGAAATTTTTATTTGCAATATATCAAATATAAAATTACTTTAAGTAGTATTGATTATAAACTTGCTACAGTACAACTTTTTGGAAAAACATTTTGATTTTTTCATGGTTTGAATTCATTTTGAATGTTTGCAAATTACATGCTCGAGTTATAGGTTTCTACTCCATCATTGAAAAACTTAGACCTAGTACATATTTACTTAATTTGCCTAATGACTTTAATATTAATTCTCTTTAATGTGGAGAATATATTGCCTCAATGATGTACTTTTGAGCTTTCTTTTTTTCCTTTTAGTCTTGTTACATAAACTATTATGCCCAAGATGAAATTGCTTCTTGAATGATGAACATATTGCTTCTTCTCAAAGCATATTTAATTCACCTTTAGATTCTGATGCTACTTGGCTTCCTTAAGATACCTTTCGTTTATTGACTCCTACTTTGCTAGATGCTTAGGTCGCATCTAACTCAATAAAATTGAGTTCTATTCAATTAAAGGTAAATGATGCAGTAACTGATGAAGGAAGATATTTCCTATTCTATAGGACCTTATTTTGTGCCTAATTAGGATACTTTTTTTTAGAATATTTTCATTTACACACTTATTATAATTTTCTTATTTAAAAAACTTTTATTTATATATTTAATAGAATTTTCTTATTTAAGATATTTTTAATTCTTATTCAAATTATATGGGAAACTTCCTCATTTTTAGTATAAATTTTCTTTTTTTTTGTTATTTTTATTTTTATCATGTAACTCATTTTATAAATAAAATTCAACATTAACTTTGTCAATCAGATTATTCAATAATTATTGAGTTTAATTTTAGGATAAATCCCTGAGTTTAATTTGAGTTTTCTGGTAGATTCTTGTGCTGCTCTTTGATTATATCATTTGGTTCATTTCTGTTCTACATCAGCTTAGTTAAAGACAATTGCGACAACGCAAGAGCAAAAAGTCTAAAAATAACTTCATTTTTCATTGAATATCCATTTAAGTAATTTATAATTATATCTCAAGTAGTAAAAAACCAGATATATAGGGAATGCAACAGAAAAAAAAAAACAGAAGCAAAATGAAAGAAAAATTCATTTTACAGTTACATAATGAGTCTTTCCCTTTTTATCATTGACATTCTTGCATGCATTTTAAAAAACTATAGGTACAAGTAATGATGACAAAAGATTATAGTCATGCCAACAGAGGCATGCTTTGGTTCAAAAGGATGCCTGTAGGACTGACCATACGTGTGGTACGCGAGAAGCAAAGGTGGTGTGCTAATTCAATGCCCTCCCCCTTTTGTCTGTGTACTGGATAGTTAATAAATTTTAAGATTTTTTGTGGTTACCGTTTAGATATTTTTTGTGTAAAAACAATGCTTCAAATGTACAAGTAATGTACCATACGAATTTTAGATCCTAGACTCCAGCCTTAGAAGCATAACCTTAACAATAAAGCGGGTGCTAATCAATTGCCATAATGCCTTCATGGATATTTATTGCATATATCTATGGGGCATGAATATGTAGTTATATTGTGCTTTCGAAAACCAAAAACCAAACAGCAAAAAAGGTCATTCAATTGGTAGAAAGAGAAAAGAAATAATCTTGTGTGGACATGCTTCTGTGTATAACAATTGCAAGTGAAAATCTCAGCTACCCAAAATTAGTATTGAGTATGCTAGAACATTGAATCTCAACCATCAAAGAAATTGTATTAAGAGAGTTTAAGTGTTTGATAAGCAGAAATAAGATTATGAAGGCATACTTTCTATAACTTGGTGGTGACCTTAGTGTAAAGAGCAACATAATGGGTAGTCCTAAAAATTTGTGAAAGCCAAAGGCAAAGTGTGATTCTTATTACAAGGTAGTAATTTATTGTGTGAGCATAAATTTATTGCACAAAGAGCCTTACTAGGGATGTTGGTAGTATTTTTCAGGTAAGTGGTCACTAACTTTTAATTGAAGTTCTTACATTCTTTTCTTCTTTTTTGTCAAAAAAAATTTGCTAATTGCTATTTGTTAGGAAGGTTACACATTTTTTAATTATGGGGTTATGGCAAGTTCATAAACCGATTTCTTTTTACCCATTATCTATAGAATTCTTTCCCTGAGTACTGTTGATCTTTAATCTTTGTGATCTCTTATGTGCTTTGCCTTCTCTTGTTCTTTACAAAATTTAAAAAATTTACCTTCATTTCAACCTATTGAGATTAACTTTAAAAATGCATATTGCAAAGTTGCTTTATTTCTCAAATTCTTAAAACCTGATTAAAAGTATTATCTAATAACTACTCTTCCTCCCTCATGAAACATCCTGAATTGAACAATAACATGACTTTTGTATACCAAGAGCCCGTTAAGTCGTCATAATATGTAATGAAGTTATTTGTAGTATAGAAAAATGAGGAATAAAAAGCTATATGCAACCTAAATGTAGGGTTTTAATTGTAAAACTTCCAAAATCATTATACAATATTATTTGGTGTAGAAATTTCATTTATGCTTAGATTATTGCTGCTTGGAAGCCTTTGGTGAAGAAGCTAGGATTACAAAAATCCATCTGTTAAATTGCCCACCTTTATGATGCAAGTACGAGAATTCTAATCTTCATTTCCATTGCATTCTTTTCATGATTCTGATTTGTATCGCTATTCCAAGCATACCTAATGTCCAACCAAGCTTTCAGTTGATGGTAAAAAATTTTTCTAATTCTTGCTCAAAACAATCCTAACACTAGCATATGATGACTAACCCTAAAACTATAGGTGTTCTTGTAAAAACATTTTTGGTTTTCCCCTGCTCTATTGTTTATGGTATTGATATCTTTCAAATGATGGTAAATCAACAAGTTTACTGATAATGTATTTGGTGATGAGGACCATTGTGAAATATGTTCTTTTTACAAATTAATTTAGATTTAACCTCTATAACTTGTTAAAACTGATAATCTAATTTTTTTATCTCTTCTTTATGTGAGAGTGATCGTACGAATATTAATCACATGCAAATACTGAAAAACACATGATAATGTTTACGTAGTTCACCTATAATGTGTGAGTTACGTCCACGGTATGATATGATAACTCTTAAATCACACAATTCACTTTTATTATCAAGAGATACAGTATGGTTGTGGAAAAATCACTTCTTAACGACATGTAGAAGGACTACTCTTTAATCAGTTACAATAATCTCTCGATCAAAGAGTTCATTTCCCTATCACTTTAAGGGTATCACACTTTTTTTTTTCAATAAATTTATCAAGAGTTTATGATAAAACCTTTTCTAGAGAACAATCACTTAATGTGTACAGACTACTAGAGCAAAATATACATCTTCTCCTTCTTTTGTTGCCGATGTTGTTTCACCTGTTGTCGGTGTTGCCTGGACATTATGCTAATACTATCTGTAGGCGGTGTCGTTGCTATCCGCGCACACTGCTAATGCTGTCTTCATACACTGTTGCTATTGTCTGTGCGCACTGCTAATGTTGTTTGTTGTTATCCATACGCACTATTAATGTTGTTCATACGCACTATTGTCCGACTATGTTGTCATGTCTATTTGCTGCTGTCTGTGTGTGCTGTTAATGCCTGTCTCTTATACACATCTAGATGTGTATAAGAGACAGTTGTTACTACTGCCTGCTATTCGCACGTGTCTGTCTCTTATACACATCTAGATGTGTATAAGAGACAGATGTTGTCATGTCTATTTGCTGCTGTCTGTGTGTGCTGTTAATGCCTGTCTCTTATACACATCTAGATGTGTATAAGAGACAGATGTTGTCATGTCTATTTGCTGCTGTCTGTGTGTGCTGTTAATGCTGTTTGCACGCGTTGTTACTACTGCCTGCTATTCGCACGTGTTGTGCCTATTGTTCGCATGTGTTGTGCCTATTGTTTGTACTCGCTATGCCTATTGTTCGCACAAGCTGTGCCTTTTATCCCGACACGTTGCGGCTGCTGTTCAATGGCGCTATTCTTGCTATTCGAATGTGATATTGTTGTGTGCACATACCGTTACTATCATTCATCTACATTGCTATTGTTTGCTCATGCCACTGCTGTTATCCTTGTGCATTGTCTGTGTCTATTGGTGTACCACCTACTGTTGCACGTTGGTTGCTAGTGCAGGACCCTTGTGCTATTGCTCCACCTCCTTCTGGTTTGTCTTCCTTGGTTGCTTTGTCAATTCGTTGGTGCGACTGTTGCCTTAGTGATCTTTACTGGTGCGGCTACTTCCTTAGTGGTGTTTGCTAATGCAGATACATCATCCTAAACATGCTACTAGTGCAAGGAAACCACCTGGACGTTCTGCTGATACTGGTATACCTTCCTGGACCTATTGGGACGTCTACTACTGTTGATATACCCTCTTAAATGTGTAGGGACGTGCTACTTTTCCTTTGTCGTTTACTTAATTTTCTACAACTCACTTTTTTCTTGCAAGATACATAGAGCATTTATAGAACCTTGAGATTAAGGATACACGATTATCAACGGTCATCATTAATTCCCAAAGGTTACCCTACAATCAATGGTCAAATTTGAGTTCTAAAATTTAGAGTCAATGGTCAATGGTCAATAGTCAATCTTGACCTCTAAAATTTAGGGTCACGCTCAACATTGACTCCTCAACATCAGGGTTGACCTATAATCATTGGTTTTTTCCAATGATCTCTCTGCATCTCAACAACATTCATAACCTTAAATCAACACATAACAGTGTAAAATGTTGTTGACAACAAATTTAATATTAGTCATCGAATATAGGCTCAACACTTGGAGTTATTATTTATGGGTAGGTGAATGGTCATGTTATTTTTTATTTTATGTTATATATTAGAAATCTTTAGTTTCATCACACATTTTTGTCTTTGTTGGTTCTTTCATATTTGCTGAGACTTGATTAAGGTTAAATTGTATGAAAAGTTCTATGCATTATGTTCCTTATCACATGTTATTGCACCACTTGGTGGTTAATGGGCTAAAATTGGTTTTTTCCACTATCTAGGTACATAGATGCTAACCAAAAACCAATCAAGTATGCCAAAATTCCGCAAAAATGGCTATGTTGAAATAATTGATGTTGTTAATGAGATCATTATGAAACTAGCTGCAAAGCATACAATGGAATTTCCAATTACTAAGGTTGGTTTACTTTTTAACTTTTACTTATATATATTAGCAATCCTTTTGACATTAGAATAATCCAGAGAAAAATCTTTTTGATCAATTCAACTAGTATGGAACCATTTTGTTTTTTCATTTTTAGGTTGCTTTGTCTCGATTATTGTAAACTTAATGGTTTGCCATTGTGCCTAATTCATATGTAGACAAGCCTATTGACATGGGAAGTCTTGGGTGTAGAATTTGTTCCTAGTGATGAAAAAATTACAGAATGATAATACAAAAGGTTATAAAGGTTGTTGCAACAAAGAAGACCTATATATTTTGTATCAATTTCAAGAATGGTGAACTTGGCAAGGTCGTGCTCACCATTGACAATCTACCTTTAAGAAGAAGAAGCCATACAGTGGTCAAATGAGCATTTAATGAAAACTTGCTTAGAAATATACTTGAATTTTTGTTGTGAATTTATTAGTGGGTTAGTCAAATTTAGTGGAAGGGTTTTCTGTTAGGTTAGACATAAATCTATGATTGTTTGATCCCTCTAATTTGTAAAGCAATGAAAGTTGGTGATTTGTTGCATCAAAGACTATTAGGTCTTGGGAAGGACTATGTATAGATTAAAATAACTGTGCGTCCTATATATTTTTAAACTTTATCGATCTTTCTAATTTTTAAGGTTATAACGGGATAAACCTTTAGTACTTATCTTTTGGTTGTTTAGTGGTTAAGGTTAATTAGACCATATGTATTTTGATTGACTACAAATAGAGAAACAGAAACTGGTTCATTATGAGATGATAAAAAGATCTCTAATTGGTAATCTTTAATTTTTTTTTTAAAAATCTATACTACCATTAAATAATCTAAACAAAAACTATCAAACTCTATGATGTGACATTCTTATGTGTAAAACCCACTATCATGTACTATAATTAAAGACATGACATTTACATGTAATTTAATTAAAAAATAAAAATAATAATAATTCAATAAAAAAATTCGAAAATCGAAATTCTCTCTTTGTTTCTCTCTCCTCCCCTTTTTCTCCCCTTTCATTTTCTCTCACCCTGCAAAAATCAACCTAATCCAAACTTGAATACTATCATAAGTAATTAAACATGACACTTCTTGTCTATTGACCAAATTTATTGAATCTCATCAACTAGATCTTCCCATACTCTGCATTTTTATTGTGAATGTGTACGCAACTAGAAGAAATAGGATGAACTCTATACAATTAGATCCAATAGCTAATATCTACTTGTAGCTAGATCCATGTCCAACTTGTTTATTAATCTTATTCAACCACTTCAACCATCACTCCAACTCCCTTCTTCTTCTTATCTTCACCAAAATTGGCAATATTGAGGTTCTTGGCCATTGCTAAGTTATGTCTAACCATTTTTCTCTTCTCCCTCTAGTTTGACAATGTCATCATTCGCATGGACAATTTCATCTTTGACAATAACACCTCTTTATCCTCCATTTGTGACTTTTGTTTCTCTTTCTATACCTTTCTAAGCTCTCTTCCTTCTTCTGCCTCTTTTTTGTCAAGTCATTTTACGCTCTCAGTCTCCTACTTAGCCCTAAGAGAAGCATACTTGATCCTTTCTTTCAATAAGATAGGGTGTTTGCTACATCTTTGGAATCTTTTCTTGATGCCAGGATACTTTTAAAGCAATTATAAAGGATAAAAGATGTGTATAAGAGACAGTCTTTATCCTTTATAATTGCTTTAAAATTATCCTCACAGAAAGCAAAGATTCTAAAGAAATAGAGAACAACCTATCTTATTGAAAGAAAGGATCAAGTATGCTTCTCTTAGGTCTCAGTAGTAGACTGAGAGCTTAAAATGGCTTGACAAAAAAGAGTCAGAAGAAGGAAGAGAGCTTAAAAAGGCTGTCTCTTATACACATCTAGATGTGTATAAGAGACAGGTCTACTACTTAGACCTAAGAGAAGCATACTTGATTCTTTCTTTCAATAAGATAGGTTGTTTTCTACATCTTTGGAATCTTTGCTTTATGCCAGGATACTTTTAAAGCAATTATAAAGGATAAAGAGCCTATCAAATTCAATTAGATCCATAAGTCAACTGGGGATTTGGGTTTAGTGAAATTAGGTGGGATAAGCCCAAAACAAAGATTGCGATAAAAGTGCACTGGAATTTCATTCTTGTTAATGGTGAATTTGTTAAAGTTATTTGGGGTGAAAATATAAATCAACATAAATTCTCTACAATGTTATGGTTTGGTTTAAACTACCATACTATATAGAGAAATACCTAGAAGCTAGAACCTAAAAAGGTTCAATACCCACAATTAATGTGTGACATGAAACTTTGTATGTAATAGGATATATCATACTATATAGAGAAATAAGTTTCCCTTGAAATATGAAATGATGTATTACTCATTTAAGATGAATCCACTAGTTATAACAAAACAATGTGTGACATTAATTTTAATAAATGATTCAAAGCTATAAATCTATAGTGGACTTCATGTACATTAATTAAGTAAAGATTTCAATTAATACACCTAAAAGGAAACCTATTGGGTATGCGTATTTCTTTAATTAAAAAAAAAAAGACCCTTGCATTCTTGAAGCCTTCCAGCCATCATCTCTATGATTTTCATCCAGGTAGATATATTCATTAAACCTCTGTTAAGAAGAGATGTTCCAAAAGTTTTAAGGCTGACGCTATGGTTCAGCCCACCCTTAAAAGTTGAGGTATTTTCTACCCCCTCTCCCTTTCCTTCTTTTATTATTCTTTGGATTTGTTATCAAAGGGAAGATATTTTGCATAAATCTATAAGAATGTGTATACTCATAAAAAGGGGAAAGTAGCTTGATGATAAAGGGGAGAACTTGTCAAGAGAGAGAAGCAAAAAAGGGGGAGTAGTAAGAGATGGCATATTTCAAGGAGCTATGAATGACAATGTGTAGAGAAAGCAGCAAATGTCAACAATTGTTATATATGCAAGTATTGGATTAAATGTGTTACAACACAAATCCAAAGGGGAGATTGTTGAACCCATCTTCGATGACTAATGTTGGATTTTTTGTCAACACCATCTCACACAATTATATGTGTTGATTTAAGGTTATGAATGTCGTTGAGATGCAAAGAGACGTCAGTGGAAAAAATCGGTAATCACAAGTCAACCCTAATGTTGAAGTGTCAATATTGACCATGACCCTAAATTTAAGGGGTCAATATTGACCTTTGATCGTTGACCATTGACTCGTAAATTTTAGAACTCAAATCTTTTCATTGATTGTAATGCAACCTTTGGAATCAACGATGGACTGTTGATGATCATGTAGCCCTAATCTCAAGACCTTATAAATACCCTATGCATCTTGGCAAAAGAAAGAGAGTTTGCAAAAAATTGAGTAAACGATAGAGGCAAGGCAGCCGGTCGAGGAGAGAAAGAAAGAGGCAAGGCAAACCGGCTAAGAAGAGTGAAGCAGCCGACCATGGAAAAGTGTAGCAATCACCAAAGAGAAGCAATAAAGTGCAATTGGAAAAGGAGGAAAGAAAGAAAAGAGAGTAAGGTAACTGTCCACTCATACCAGCAAACCCTCATCAAGACAGCCACCATACTAGCAAGCCCTTATTAAAGGTGACAGCAGCAGCCGACCACCACACCAGCACATCCAAGAGGCTTTGTAGTAGACCAATACATCCAAGAGGCTTTTCTAGCAGATCAAATAACACGTCATTGCATGTTTAGAAGGGTATTACCAGAATAGCAGACATCCCTACAGTCCAGGAGGGTATACCAACACCAATAGCACGTCTAGGAGGCTTCATTGCACCGAATAGCACGTCTAGGAGGCTTCCTTGCACCAATAGCACATCTAGGAGGTTCCTTGCACCAATAGCACGTCTAGGAGGCTTCCTTGCACAACGAACGCCCAAGATCATATACTTGCACCACAAACACCAATAAGGCAGTAGCCACACTAGCAAACAAATAAAGCAGCAAGAAAGAAAAATCAAAAGAAGGTGGAGCAAAGGGTCTTGCACCAGCAACCAACGCGTAGGAGGAAGTGGTGCACCAGCAAACGACAGAATGCACAGGGATAACAGCAAGGCGCGAGCAAAAAAGCAGCAGTGCAAAATAGCGGCATGAGCAAACAATAGTAGCACACTCAAATAGAGAATAACACTTGTGAACAACAGCGCGCAGCATGGTCGGATAGAAGGCACAACTTGTGCGGAGGTGGGCACACATGCAAACAGTAGGTATAGCATGTGTGGACAGCAGGCAACAACAACAGCACATGCAAACAGTATTAACAAAACCATAGACAGTAGTAGACAAACACACATGGATAGCATTAATGGCCCACATGGACAACATAATAGGGAGTACGAACACATTAATAACCCTATGACATTATATGCGTACTGACAACATTAATAGCAGAGTATAGACAGTATTAATAATGCGTATAGACAACATTAATAGCGTGTACAGACAACATTAATGGTGTGGACAAATAACATTAATAACGCATTCAGATAGTAGCAAATAACATTAGCAGTGCTTACAAGCAACAATAGTGTATGCAAACACCATTAACAGTAGTGTGGATAGCAATGGCAATCATACACAGACTTAGCATCACGTGCAAGCAGCACCGACAATGAGTGAAACAACAAGACACCCAATACATACATATGTTATAGACTTGGTTTTCTACCCATTCCATAATTGAAATGGTAATTAAAAAATAGCCACAGGTTTTGCAGAAAGTTATCACAGTTTCTGCAGAAGTTGTCCACAGGTTTTGGGCAAATTTTGGTTTTTAGCTGAAGGATGTCTAGTTCGCATTCTATTAGGTAATCATAAGCATAAAGGTTTATTCTTATGTCTTACTTATGAATGTAGTTTATGTCTTCTTAAGTCATTTTTGGCTTTATCACCTTAATGCAATTAATTACGATAAGAAAAATATGTAAGTCTTTAAGTATTAATTTAGTTTCTTAATTCACATCTACAAATTTTTCACATCATAAAATGAATCTTAATGAATGTGAGAAGTTGAATAGACAAGTAGAATAACATATAATTTCATGGCTTGTTTGCTTTTATAAGAGGTCAATAAAGGGATTTAACATATTATGACCCTTATCATTGATTGTTTAAAGAAAGGAGATTTTAATGATTTAAATAGAATTGTTATAGTTTTCAATGACATGAAAACCAAATTAGTGCAATTCCTATTTTGAGGTATCTCAACTTGAACAAGGTGTCCAAAGTTATTGGTAACATGGTAGAGGTTGGTATAAGAGGAGTCTTGAGTTAGGAAGAATGTCCCATTGTATTTCTCAGAAAAAAAACTCAATAAAGCAAAGTAGAAATATTCAAAACTTATAATAAAGAGTTTTATATTGTGGTTTAGTCATATCACTATTAGAGGCACTATTTTTTATTTTAAGAGTTTGTTTGTTTTGTTTTCTGATTATCAAGTATTGCATTATTTGAATTCTCAAAAAAAATAAAAATAAAAATAAAAACTAACATGCTACATAGGATGAGTTTCTTAATGAGTATTCTCCTGTACCTAAACATTGCTTTAGTGTAGAAAATAAAGTTGCTTATACTCTTAGTCGAGCTGTCTGTACCCTTTAAATGATGAATGTTTATATCATAGGATTTGAAAGATTACATGAAAAGTACCTTACATATATTGATTTGTAATTTATGATAGTTATTTTTTAGAGCTAACAAGTTGTACATATTTTGTACAACATTTTGAGACTTTTTTTTATGGGAAATGCTACTAGTGGGTTAGTTAGTCATTTAAAAAGGGATAAGACCATTGCACTATTTGATGATAGGTTCTACTAGCGTTGCTTTCAAAAGAATGTGTCTAAAGTGTGTCATAATGCCACATTTGTCAAGTTGCTAAGTTAAAAAGCATAATACTAGTTGTATACTCAACCTCCTATTCCATATCCATATTAGTGTGATGTAAGCATGGATTTATCCTTGGTTTGTCTAGAATAATTTGTGGTCATAAATTCTATTCTTCTTGCTATTGACAAATTAGAATAGCTCATTTCATTCTCTACAATAAGTTCACTAATGTATCACATGTTGCCAAGCTAATTTTTAGACAAGTTATCATTTGCAACTAAAGTAGTTAAATTGATCAATTAGTTTGAAATTTTTATTTGCAATATATCAAATATATAAATTACTTAAGTAGTATTGATTATAAACTTGCTACAGTACAACTTTTTGGAAAAACATTTTGATTTTTCATGGTTTGAATTCATTTTGAATGTTTGCAAATTACATGCTCGAGTTATAGGTTTCTACTCCATCATTGAAAAACTTAGACCTAGTACATATTTACTTAATTTGCCTAATGACTTTAATATTAATTCTCTTTAATGTGGAGAATATATTGCCTCAATGATGTACTTTTGAGCTTTCTTTTTTCCTTTTAGTCTTGTTACATAACTATTATGCCCAAGAATGAAATTGCTTCTTGAATGATGAACAATTATTGCTTCTTCTCAAAGCATATTTAATTCACCTTTAGATTCTGATGCTACTTGGCTTCCTTAAGATACCTTTCGTTTATTGACTCCTACTTTGCTAGATGCTTAGGTCGCATCTAACTCAATAAAATTGAGTTCTATTCAATTAAAGGTAAATGATGCAGTAACTGATGAAGGAAGATATTTCCTATTCTATATAGGACCTTATTTTGTGCCTAATTAGGATACTTTTTTTAGAATATTTTCATTTACACACTTATTATAATTTTCTTATTTAAAAAACTTTTTATTTATATATTTAATAGAATTTTCTTATTTAAGATATTTTTAATTCTTATTCAAATTATATGGGAAACTTCCTCATTTTTAGTATAAATTTTCTTTTTTTTTGTTATTTTTATTTTTATCATGTAACTCATTTTATAAATAAAATTTAACATTAACTTTGTCAATCAGATATTCAATATTATTGAGTTTAATTTTAGGATAAATCCCTGAGTTTAATTTGAGTTTTCTGGTAGATTCTTGTGCTGCTCTTTGATTATATCATTTGTTCATTTCTGTTCTACATCAGCTTAGTTAAAGACAATTGCGACAACGCAAGAGCAAAAAGTCTAAAAATAACTTCATTTTTCATTGAATATCCATTTAAGTATTTATAATTATATCTTCAAGTAGTAAAAAACCAGATATATAGGGAATGCAACAGAAAAAAAAAAACAGAAGCAAAATGAAAGAAAAATTCATTTTACAGTTACATAATGAGTCTTTCCCTTTTTTATCATTGACATTCTTGCATGCATTTTAAAAAACTATAGGTACAAGTAAATGATGACAAAAGATTATAGTCATGCCAACAGAGGCATGCTTTGGTTCAAAGGATGCCTGTAGGACTGACCATAGTAGTGGTGGTACGGCGAGAAGCAAAGGGTGGTGTGCTAATTCAATGCCCTCCCCTTTTGTCTGTGTACTGGATAGTTAATAAATTTTTAAGATTTTTTGTGGTTACCGTTTAGATATTTTTTGTGTAAAAACAATGCTTCAAATGTACAAGTAATGTACCATACGAATTTTAGATCCTAGACTCCAGCCTTAGAAAGCATAACCTTAACAATAAAGCGGGTGCTAATCAATTGCCAAATAATGCCTTCATGGATATTATTGCATATATCTATGGGGCATGAATATGTAGTTATATTGTGCTTTCGAAAACCAAAAACCAAACAGCAAAAAAGGTCATTCAATTGTAGAAAGAGAAAAGAAATAATCTTGTGTGGACATGCTTCTGTGTATAACAATTGCAAGTGAAAATCTCAGCTACCCAAAATTAGTATTGAGTATGCTAGAACATTGAATCTCACCACCATCAAGAAAATTGTATTAAGAGAGTTTAAGTGTTTGATAAGCAGAAATAAGATTATGAAGGCATACTTTCTATAACTTGGTGGTGACCTTAGTGTAAAGAGCAACATAATGGGTAGTCCTAAAAATTGTGAAAGCCAAAGGCAAAGTGTGATTCTTATTACAAGGTAGTAATTTATTGTGTGAGCATAAATTTATTGCACAAAGAGCCTTACTAGGGATGTTGGTAGTATTTTTCAGGTAAGTGGTCACTAACTTTTAATTTGAAGTTTCTTACATTCTTTTCTTTTTTTGTCAAAAAAAATTTTGCTAATTGCTATTTGTTAGGAAGGTTACACATTTTTTAATTATGGGGTTATGGCAAGTTCATAAACCGATTTTCTTTTTACCCATTATCTATAGAATTCTTTCCCTGAGTTACTGTTGATCTTTAATCTTTGTGATCTCTTATGTGCTTTGCCTTCTCTTGTTCTTTACAAAATTTAAAAAATTTACCTTCATTTCAACCTATTGAGATTAACTTTAAAAATGCATTATTGCAAAGTTGCTTATTTCTCAAATTCTTAAAACCTGATTAAAAGTATTATCTAATAACTACTCTTCCTCCCTCATGAAACATCCTGAATTGAACAATAACATGACTTTTGTATACCAAGAGCCCGTTAAGTCCGTCATAATATGTAATGAAGTTATTTGTAGTATAGGAAAAAATGAGGAATAAAAAGCTATATGCAACCTAAATGTAGGGTTTTAATTGTAAAACTTCCAAAAATCATTTATACAATATTATTTGGTGTAGAAATTTCATTTATGCTTAGATTATTGCTTGCTTGGAAGCCTTTGGTGAAGAAGCTAGGATTACAAAAATCCATCTGTTAAATTGCCCACCTTTATGATGCAAGTACGAGAATTCTAATCTTCATTTCCATTGCATTCTTTTCATGATTTCTGATTTGTATCGCTATTCCAAGCATACCTAATGTCCAACCAAGCTTTCAGTTGATGGTAAAAAATTTTTCTAATTCTTGCTCAAAAACAATCCTAACACTAGCATTATGATGACTAACCCTAAAACTATAGGTGTTCTTGTAAAAACATTTTTGGTTTTCCCCTGCTCTATTGTTTATGGTATTGATATCTTTCAAATGATGGTAAATCAACAAGTTTACTGATAATGTATTTGGTGATGAGGACCATTGTGAAATAGTTCTTTTTACAAATTAATTTAGATTTAACTCTATAACTTGTTAAAACTGATAATCTAATTTTTTTATCTCTTCTTTATGTGAGAGTGATCGTACGAATATTAATCACATAGAATACTGAAAACACATGATAATGTTTACGTAGTTCACCTATAATGTGTGGAGTTACGTCCACGGATATGATATGATAACTCTTAAATCACACAATTCACTTTTATTATCAAGAGATACAGTATGGTTGTGGAAAAATCACTTCTTTAACGACATGTAGAAGGACTACTCTTTAATCAGTTACAATAATCTCTGATCAAAGAGTTCATTTCCCTATCACTTTAAGGGTATCACACTTTTTTTTTTCAATAAATTTATCAAGAGTTTATGATAAAACCTTTTCTAGAGAACAATCACTTAATGTGTACAGACTACTAGAGCAAAATATACATCTTCTCCTTCTTTTGTTGCCGATGTTGTTTCACCTGTTGTCGGTGTTGCCTGGACATTATGCTAATTATATTGTAGGCGTTGTCGTTGCTATCCGCGCACACTGCTAATGTTGTCTTCATACTGTTGCTATTGTCTGTGCGCACTTGATAATGTTGTTTGTTGTTATCCATATGCACTATTAATGTTTGTTCATACGCACTATTGTCCGTCTATGTTGTCATGTCTATTTTGCTGCTGTCTGGTGTGTGCTGTTAATGCTGTTTGCACGCGTGTTTACTACTGCCTTGCTATTCGCACGTGTTGTGCCTATTGTTCGCATGTGTTGTGCCTATTGTTTGTATCTGCTATGCCTATTGTTCGCACAAGCTGTGCCTTTTATCCCGAACACGTTGCGGCTGCTGTTCAATGGCGCTATTCTTGCTATTCGAATGTGATATTGTTGTGTGCACATACCGTTACTATCATTCATTTCTACATTGCTATTGTTTGCTCATGCCACTGCTGTTATCCTTGTGCATTGTCTGTGTCTATTGGTGTACCACCTACTGTTGCACGTTGGTTGCTAGTGCAGGACCCTTGTGCTATTGCTCCACCTCCTTCTGGTTTGTCTTCCTTGGTTGCTTTGTCAATTCGTTGGTGCGACTGTTGCCTTAGTGATCTTTACTGGTGCGGCTACTTCCTTAGTGGTGTTTGCTAATGCAGATACATCATCCTAAACATGCTACTAGTGCAAGGAAACCACCTGGACGTTCTGCTGATACTGGTATACCTTCCTGGACCTATTGGGACGTCTACTACTGTTGATATACCCTCTTAAATGTGTAGGGACGTGCTACTTTTCCTTTGTCGTTTACTTAATTTTCTACAACTCACTTTTTTCTTGCAAGATACATAGAGCATTTATAGAACCTTGAGTTAAGGATACACGATTTCAACGGTCATCATTAATTCCCAAAGGTTACCCTACAATCAATGTCAAATTTTGAGTTCTAAAATTTAGAAGTCATGTCAATGGTCAATAGTCAATCTTGACCTCTAAAATTTAGGGTCACGCTCAACATTGACTCCTCAACATCAGGGTTGACCTATAATCATTGGTTTTTTCAATGATCTCTCTGCATCTCAACAACATTCATAACCTTAAATCAACACATAACAGTGTAAAATGTTGTTGACAACAAATTTAATATTAGTCATCGAATATAGGCTCAAACACTTGGAGTTATTATTTATGGGTAGGTGAATGGTCATGTTATTTTTTATTTTATGTTATATATTAGAAATCTTTAGTTTCATCACACATTTTTGTCTTTGTTGGTTCTTTCATATTTGCTGAGACTTGATTAAGGTTAAATTGTATGAAAGTTCTATGCATTATGTTCCTTATCACATGTTATTGCACCACTTGGTGGTTAATGGGCTAAAATTGGTTTTTTCCACTATCTAGGTACATGATGCTAACCAAAAACCAATCAAGTATGCCAAAATTCCGCAAAAATGGCTAATTTGAAATAATTGATGTTGTTAAATGAGATCATTATGAAACTAGCTGCAAAGCATACAATGGAATTTCCAATTACTAAGGTTGGTTTACTTTTTAACTTTTACTTATATATATTAGCAATCCTTTTGACATTAGAATAATCCAAGAGAAAATCTTTTTGATCATTCAACTAGTATGGAACCATTTTTGTTTTTTCATTTTTAGGTTGCTTTGTCTCGATTATTGTAAACTTAATGGTTTGCCATTGTGCCTAATTCATATGTAGACAAGCTATTGACATGGGAAGTCTTGGTGTAGAATTTGTTCCTAGTGATGAAAAAATTACAGAATGATAATACAAAAGGTTATAAAGGTTGTTGCAACAAAGAGACTATATATTTTGTATCAATTTCAAGAATGGTGAACTTGGCCAAGGTCGTGCTCACCATTGACAATCTACCTTTAAGAAGAAGAAGCCATACAGTGGTCAAATGAGCATTTAATGAAAACTTGCTTAGAAATATTTACTTGAATTTTTGTTGTGAATTTTATTAGTGGGTTAGTCAAATTTAGTGAAGGGTTTTCTGTTAGGTTAGACATAAAATCTATGATTGTTTGATCCCTCTAATTTGTAAAGCAATGAAAGTTTGGTGATTTGTTGCATCAAAGACTATTAGGTCTTGGGAAGGACTATGTATAGGATTAAATATAACTGTGCGTCCTTATATTTTTTAACTTTATCGATCTTTCTAATTTTTAAGGTTATAACGGGATAACCTTTAGTACTTATCTTTTGGTTTGTTTAGTGGTAAGGTTAATTAGACCATATGTATTTTGATTGACTACAAATAAAGAGAAACAGGAAACTGGTTCATTATGAGATGATAAAAAGATCTCTAATTGGTAATCTTTAAATTATTACTTAGTATGAGTCATTAAGTACTCCAATTATATTAATTAGGCCTCTACTCTTTGTCAAACTTGAATTCGCACTATTTGAAACTTGGTTGGTCTGAATGTCCTCAATAAGCTCATTTAATGATTCTTTAATCTTTTTGGCTTTAGCTCGTGTTCTTGGGCCTTTTAGAATGTGTAATGGACCTTTTGCATCCACTGAAGTTCTAGCTTGTGTTATTAAGTCTTCTGAAATGTGCAATGAACCTCTTACATCCATTGGAATCTTCCACCCATCATCTCTACAATTCTCATCACAAGGCAGCAGTCGCACTAGTAAACATCACCAAGGTAGTAGCCACACTAACAAACCAACAAAGTAGATAAGGAAGACAAACCAGAAGGAGGTGGAGCAACAACACAAGGGTGTTGCACCAACAACCAACGCGCAGCAACAGGTGGTGCACCAATAAACGATAGTAGTACGCAAAGATAGTAGCAATGGTGTAAGGAAATGGCAACAGTGTAGGGGAATAGCAATAGTGGCATGAGTAGATAGTAGTAGCACACTCCAATAACAGGAACAACGCATGTGAATAGCAGCCGCAACATGTGTAGACAAAAGGCACAGCTTGTGCAAATAGCGGCATAGTGCCTGCAAACAATAAGTACGACACGTGTAGACAATAGGCAGCAGTGACAACATATGCAGACAACATTAATAGTGCACGCAGATAGTAGCGGACAGACGCGATAGCAAATATAGGCAATAGTGCACATGGAAAACATTAATAGTGCCTACGAACAGCAATAAGAGTGCCTACATATAGCATTAGTAGTGCACATAAATAATAGTAGCAATGCCTACGGACAACATTAGCAACATGCATGGATAGCAACAATAGTGCATGCAAATAGCATTAACAATGGACAACATTAGCAACACATATGGATAACTACATCAATGCGTATAAACAACATTACCATCACGCGTAGGTAGCACCGATAGCGAGTGAAACAACATTCGTAATAAAGAAGAAGATCTATATTCTGCTCTAGCAATCTGTACACATCGAGTGATCATTCTCTAAGAAACATTTTACCATAAACTCTTAATAAATTTATTGAAAAATAGGGTGGGATACCCTTTTACAAGTGGTTAAGGAGTGATCCTTCCATAATCAGACTGTATCCATGGATAACAAGAATGGATTATGTGATTTAGGAGTGATCTTATCACACCGTAAATGTATCTCACATATAGTGGGTGAACCACTTAAAAATTATCATGTGTTCTTCGATGCTTATGTGTGATTGATATCCGTACCACCACTCTCACATAGAGATAAAAAAATTGGATCATTGAGTTTCACAAATCACAGAGGTTAAATTCAGATCAATTTGTAAAAAGGGTATATCTCATACTAATTCACTCTCCTCTCAATGTGAGGCCTAAAATGGTACTTATTAAGTGGTATTAGAGTTTGGTTTATCTGTTGATCCAATTTTTCTGCTTCGAAGTGAAGTTGTGCATTATTTGTGAGTTTTTATTTTTACTACTACTTGAGATTATGGATAG
>CM038483.1:4192987-4207311 GCA_021464305.1 Kandelia obovata | reverse complement strand
GCTTTGATGCAATCAAATAAGTAAAGTTTGCTGCAGTTGAATTTATTGATTATGCTATTATTTGGTGGGATCAACTTGTTTTGACTAGGAGAAGGAATCACAAGCGACCTATTGATACATGGGAGGAGATGAAGGCTATTATGAGAAGGAGGTTTGTCCCCAATCACTATTATAGGGAGTTATACCAAATGCTGCATGGGCTTACTTGGGGTACAAAAAGTGTGGAGGACTACCACAAGAAGATGAAGATTACCATGATTAGGGCAAATGTAGAAGAAGATTGAGAGACAACCATGACTCGATTTTTTCTTTGGCTAAATAGGGACATAGCGAATGTGGTTGAGTTTCAATATTATGTGGAATTAAAAGACATGGTGCACATGACAATGAAAGTTGAAAGGCAACTTAATCGAAAGGGTTCCACACTGTTTGTACAATATTCGGTTTCTACCTCATCTTGTTAGCCAAATTGGAGTAAAAGGGACAAGATGGCCAATTACAAGTCCATAGTCAAACTATCCAAGTACAAAAAGGTGGGTTTTAGCAAGGAGGAAAGTAATTTTGAACCCTAACCAAGTAGAAATAAAGATGTTAAATGTTTTAAGTGTTTGGACAGGGGTCACATTGCATCTCAATGTCCAAATAAGCGTATAATGATCTTGAGAAGTAATGGAGATGTTGAAACTAAAAGTGAATCAGATGATGATTCTGTGCCATCATCAGAGGGTGAAAGTGATGGAGAGGAGTATCCGGTTAATGATGTAGCTCTAGTTACAAGGCGAGCAATGAATGTGCAAGTAAAGGAAAAAAATGAGGTGCAACAAGATAACATCTTTCAGACAAGTTGTCTTATCAAAGATAAGGTATGTAGTATAATTATTGATGGTGGGAGTTGTACTAATATTGCTAGTACAACTATCGTTGAGAAGTTGAATTTGTGTACTATGAAGCATCCTAAGCCATATAATTTTCAGTGGTTGAATAAGAGTGGTAAAGTCAAGGTAAATAAGCAAGTGCTTATATCATTTTCTATCGGAAGGTACCATGATGAAGGTTTATGTGATATTGTACCTATGCATGCAAGTTATATTCTATTAGGAAGACCATGACAAATTGACAGACGAGTTATGCATGACGGCTTCAAGAATCGATATTCCTTTGTAATGAATGAAAAAATTGTCACTCTTGTACCATTATCACCTCAACAAGCTTATGAGGATTATTAAGGACTAAAAATGAGAGTGATAGAAAAGAGAGATTGATAAAAGAGAAAAGAGAGGAAAAAATATGGGGACACAAGAAAAAGGGAAGAAAAGAGAGAGTTTCCATACAAAAGAAAGTGATGTCAAAAGAGCATTTTATTCCAATCAGTCTATGATCATACTTTTGTACAAGGAGACTTATTTGCCTAGTGTTCTTGGTTCTCTATTGCAGGAATTTGAAGATGTATTCCCTAATGATGTACAGTAGTAGACGTCCCTATATGTCCAGGAAGGTATACTAGTATCAGCAAAACATCCAGGAGGTTTCCTTGCACTAGTAGCATGTTTAGAATGATGTACTTGCATTAGCAAACACCACTAAGGAAGTAGCCGTACCAGTAAACATCACTAAGGCAATAGCCGCACCAACGAACTGACAAAGCAACCAAGGAAGACAAACTAGAAGGAGGTGGAGCAGCAACACAAGGGTCCTGCACTAGCAATCAACGTGCAACAGTAGGTGGTACACCAACATACGCAGACAATGCATAGGGATAACAGCAGTGGCTTGAGCAAACAACAACAATGTAGATGAATGATAGTAATGGTATGTACATACAACAATAACACACTCGAATAACAAGAATAGTGCCTGTGAATAATAGCCGCAACGTGTGGGGATAGAAGGCACAGTTTGAGCGAACAACAGACATAGCGGGTACAAATAATAGGCACAACACATGTGAACAACAGGCACAACACATGCGAACAACAGGCATAACGCATGCGAATAGCAGGCAGCAGTAACAACGCGTGCAAACAGCATTAACAGCACACACAGATAGCAACAACAGACATGACAACATATATGGACAATAGTGCGTATGAACAACATTAATAGTGCGTATGGATAACAACAAACCACATTAGCAGTGTGCACGGACAATAGCAACAGTGTATGAAAACAACATTAGCAGTGTGCACGGATAGCAATGGCAACGCCTACATATAGTATTAGCATAATGTCCAGGCAACACCGACAACAAGTGAAACAACACTCGCAACAAAAGATGGAGAAGATCTATATTTTGCTTTAGTAGTCTGTACACATTGAGTGATTGTTTTCTAGGAAAGGTTTTATCATAAAATCTTGATAAATTTATTGAAAAACAAAGTGAAATACCCTTAAAGTGATAGGGAAATCAACTCTTTGATTGAGAGATTATGGCAACTGATTAAGGAGTAGTCCTTCTACATGTGGTTAAGAAGTGATTTTTCCACAACCATACTGTATCTCTTGATAATAAGAGTGAATTGTGTGATTTAAGAGTTATCATATCATATCGTGGACGTAACTCACACATTATAGGTGAACTACGTAAACATTATCATGTGTTTTTCAGTATTTGCATGTAATTAATATTCGTGCGATCACTCTTACATAAAGAAGAGATAAAAAAATTAGATTATCAGTTTTAACAAGTTATAGAGGTTAAATCTGAATTAATTTGTAAAAAGAACATATTTCACAACAGTCCTCATCACCAAATACATTATCAGTGAACTTTTTGATTTACCATCATTTGAAAGATATCAATACCAAAAACAATAGAGCAGGGGAAAACCAAAAACGTTTTTACAAGAACACCTATAGTTTTAGGGTTAGTCATCATATGCTAGTGTTAAGATTGTTTCGGACAAGAATTAGAGAAATTTTTTACCATCAACTGAAAGCTTGGTTGAACATTAGGTATGCTTGGAATAGCGATACAAATCAGAATCATGAAAAGAATGCAATGGAAATGAAGATTAGAATTCTCGTACTTGCATCATAAAGGTGGGCAATTTAACAGATGGATTTTTGTAATCCTAGCTTCTTCACCAAAGGCTTCCAAGCAGCAACAATCTAAGCATAAATGAAATTTCTACACCAAATAATATTGTACAATGATTTTGGAAGTTTTACAATTAAAACCCTACATTTAGGTTGTATATAGGTTCTTATTCCTCATTTTTCTATACTACAAGTAACTCTATTACATATTATGACGACTTAACAGGCTCTTGGTATACAAAAGTCATGCTATTGTTCAATTCAGGATGTTTCATGAGGGAGGAAGAGTAGTTATTAAGTGATACTTTTAATTAGGTTTTAAGAATTTGAGAAATAAAGCAACTTTGTAATATGCATTTTTAAAGTTATTCTGAATAGGTTGAAATGAAGGTAAATTTTTTAAATTTTGCAAAGAACAAGAGAAGGCAAAGCATATAAGAGATCACAAAGATTAAAGATCAACAGTACTCAGGGAAAGAATTTCATAAATAATGGGTAAAAAGAAATCGGTTTATGAACTTGCCAAAACCCCATAATTAAAAAATGTGTAACCTTCCCAACAAATAGCAATTAGCAAATTTTTTTTTGACAAAAAAGAAGAAAAGAATATAAGAACTTCAATTAAAAGTTAGTGACCACTTACCTGAAAAATACCACCAACATCCCCAGTAAGGCTCTTTGTGCAGTGAATTTATGCTCACACAATAAATTACTATCTTGTAATAAGAATCACACTTTGCCTTTGGCTTTCACAAATTTTTAGGACTACCCATTATTTTGCTCTTTACGCTAAGGTCTCCACCAAGTTATAGAAAGTATGCCTTCATAATCTTATTTATGCTTATCAAACACTTAAACTCTGTTCATAAAATTTCTTTAATGGTTGAGATTCAATGTTCTAGCATACTCAATACTAATTTTGGGTAGTTGAGATTTTCACTTGCAATTGCTATACTCAGAAGCATGTCCACACAAGATTATTTCTTTTCTCTTTCTACCAATTGAATGACCTTTTTTGCTGTTTGGTTTTTGGTTTTCGAAAGCACAATATAACTACATATTCATGCCCTATAGATATATGCAATAAATATCTATGAAGGCATCATTGCAATTGATTAGACCACATATTCCAGCAAGCACCCACGTTATTGTTAAGGTTATGCTTCTAAGGCTAGAGTTTAGAATCTAAAATTCGTATGGTACATTACTTTTACATTTAAAGCATTATTTTTACACAAAAAATATCTAAATGGTAACCACAAAAAATCTTAAAATCTATTAACTATCCAGTGCACAGACAAAAAAGGGAGGACATTGAATTAGCACACCACCTCTACTTCTCGCGTACCACATGCATGGTCAGTCCTACAGGTATCCTTTTAAACCAAAGCATGCCTCTCTTGGCATGGCTATTGCCTTATCTGAATGATCAGTCAAAACTTTTTCTATAATCTTTTGTCATCATTACTTGTACCTATAGTTTTTTAAAATGCATGCAAGAATGTCAATGATAAAGAGGGAAAGACTCAATAGAAATGAACCAAATGATATAACAAAAGAGTAGCACAAGAATCTACCAGAAAACTCAAATTAAACTCAGGGATTTATCCTAAAATTAAACTCAATAATTAATGAATAATCTAATTGACAAAGTTAATGTTGAATTTTATTTATAAAATGAGTTACAGGAAAAAAATGAAAATAACAAAAAAAAGAAAATTTATACTAAAAATGAGGAAGTTTCCCATATAATTTGAATAAGAATTAAAAATATATTAAATAAGAAAATTCTATTAAATATATAAATAAAAGTTTTTTGAATAAGAGAATTATAATAAGTGTGTAAATGAAAATATTCTAAAAAAAGGTATCCTAATTAGGCACAAAATAAGGTCCTATAAAATAGGAAATATCTTCCTTCATCAGTTACTGCATCATTTACCTTTAATTGAAGAGAACTCAATTCCGTTAAGGTAGATGTGACCTAAGCATTTAGCAAAGTAGGAGTCAATAAATGAAAGGTATCTTGAGGAAGCCAAGTAGCATCAGAAGCTAGAGATGCTTTTCATTGGACAAAATAGTGTTGAAATATGCTTTGAGAAGAAGCAATGTGTTCATCATTTAAGATAATCTTAATGTCATCTTGGGCATAATAATTTATGTAACAAGACTAAAAGGCAAAAAAGAAAGCTCAAAAGTACATCATTGAGACAATATATTCTCCACATTAAAGGTAAAATTAATATTAAAGTCATTAGGCAAATTGAGTAAATATGTACTGCGTCTAAGTTTTTCAATGATGGAGTAGAAACCTATAACTCGAGCATGCAATTTGCAAACATTCAAAATGAATTCAAACCATGACAAAATCAAAATGTTTTTCCTAAAAGTTGTACTGTAGCAAGTTTATAATCAATACTACTTAAAGTAATTTTATGTTTGATATTAACATGTAAATTATGAATATGCTTGGAAAAGTTTTTAGTAGATTAAAAAGAAAAAATGTTTGAGGAAGGAGAATAAGATTAATAGGTGTGCATGGACTGTAATCATAGATAATCTCAAGAGGACCTTTAGTAGTTGACCTATTAATAGAATTATTATGTTCAAATTCAATAGTTGATAAAATTAAATCACCAAATTTTTAATTAATTACCTTAGTTTAACTATCTATTTAAGGGTATAATGCAAATAAAAATTTCAAACTAATTGATTAATTTAACTACTTTAGTTGCAAATTATACTTTTTGCACTACTAAGGACTCTCTTTAGATTGGATACACATTAATATCCTTTTTCTCTTCAATATATTCATCATATACAAGGTTTTCTAAAGTTTTCTCATTATTTATAAACTCTGTCAAAGTCACCATTTATTGTAAGTAATAGTAAGAGTGATGTTCCCTTTTTTTGCACATAAAATATCAAGTTTGCAAGTTGTTATTAGCTTCAAAGATATCTTGACTAGAGTTAATTTCAATACTAGATGATGCTAAATTTTTACCCTTTTCACTCATTAATAGTAGCAACATTCCAATATTGCCTTTAATATTTTGGGCAACTCTTTTTAATTACTTTTTTTACTTATTCAATTATTCTAAAAGCCTTTATTTCCATCTTCATTAAATTTTTCATACTTAATCCCATAGTTTTGTATTGCAAAACTTTTTTTTTTTAATTATTAAATCATATTATTAGACATTTTTAAGATTAAATAAACAAACAACTCTCATTGCATCTATAATGAATTGATTCAAACAAACAAGATAAAGGGAGTCAGTTGTTCATTGATCTTGTTTAAATCAACTTGAATGAATTAATTATTGAAAGATGCATTATACTTCCCAACAGATTACCTTATTGCTTCAATGAATGGAGTTTCTCATACAAATTTATCATATAATTAGTAATTAAAAATTGTTTCTATAACTTTGCTTTCATATGCTCTTAAGTACTAACTTTTGGCTTATCTTATAATGTGCACTGCTTTAAACTCTTTTCGGCCATTGAAGTGTAAAACCCTTCATTTCAAGATCAACAAATAGTATTGTTTGTTTTTTTTATCATTGGCTTTCATTCAAAATCTTTAGTCACAGCCTTTTGTGACTGCAAAACTACGATGAATCTTTAGTTTGTTATACCACATATCATCTTATATCATCATCTTTAACTAGTTGGATTTCTTAAGTGTCGTTATTAGTTGGATTTCTTGAATGACCTCGTGTTATACATTTGCTCACATAATAATGATTTCCACTTTTCTTAAGTGTCTTTAATCTTTTGAAATTGTAATAAAACTTTTGCACATAACTATTTACTAGATTAATAATTCACACTAATAACAAAGATGTTTAATTGGAACTAAATTTATTTATCGTGATAAAATCAAGATAAAGGATTGATCAAGAATCAATAAGATCCCGAGACCAATAACATGTAGGTTCAATTTTTGAATTAATAAGATCTATCGATATTTGATATCACCACAGTCATAATCATTCATAATACATGATTATATATTCATTAACACATAGTAATTACTTGGAGTACATCAAATTCTTTATTCATTTGGACTTGTAATGAGACTTTTTGCATATGACTATTCATCAAATTAATTCATACTAAATTTCATTAACACAAAGCTGTTGATTTGGGACTAAATTTCTTGATTCTAATAAAATCAAAATAAAGATAGGTACAAAATGAATAAGATCCGGACACTCATAACATTTAAGACTCATCCCATTATTTTACATTTTAAGAAATTTGATTTTTGAGTCAAAAATTAATTTTGAATTTTAAAACGAAAATGAGAATGAATAACCTTTCCAAATAAGTTTTCCATTATCTATGTTAAATTTAATTAGAAATCAAAAAATGCCAATTGTACTAAACAAAACCTAAGTTTATTATGGATAGACAAATGTTAGCAATTTGACATGCATGAATGATGTTGGCATGATCTTCTCTAATGGGTTAGTGTGACTGTAAGTATAGGTGGATTAATTTTCTTAAGTTTTCTTTAATTAGGGAAATTGAGATTGCTTACAAGTAAGAAGTGTGCTAATTTAACCTATTTACTCTTTACAATTAAAAAGAGGAGAGTTAAAATTTTCTCTCGCTTAATATAACACTTAAATGTATATAAATAAATGAATCAAGTTAATTATTTAGCTGAGTTGAAATAAAAGGAGGGGAAGTTATCTCTGGGAATAAAGTGGATTAGATAGAATAGAATACCAGTACGAGAGAACAAAAAGGTCTCAACAAAACTATTGCTGGTAAGATATTAAATCAAAAATAATGGGTACTGTTAGATCAGTAACATATAAAAAGTAGTAAGACAAACAAAAACACTTATGACAACATTGTTGATTTTAGACTTACAGGTTCACAAAACTGGGCCAAAGAAAAAAAATATGGCAGTAAGCATAAGACTTTTTTCTTTTCCTACACTTTCTTAGCTACCAATAACAGATTACATGTCCAAATCATAAAAAAAAGGACAAGCCTTAACCTCTTACAAGAACCATCGATGTTTTATAGCTAAAAATGAAGGAAAGAAATAACAAACAATAAGGAAAACACTAGATTTAACTAATTAAAAACACAAGCAAACATAGACATTAGATAAAACAATACTTATCTGTCTTACCTTTTACGGAAATGAACTTCCTAGCCCAAACCGGAGAGATGGAAGAGGAAAAAAAAAACACTAGATTTTAATCTTGCTTCTTTTTTTTTTTTTAATGGTATTTTTGAACTTCTTCCTTGTCTGAATTGTCTTTAGAATTTTGTTGTATGGTATAAAAAACCTAGAAGGTAAAAAGGTTAGTAACAAAAACAATACACTGGAATCAAAATATTTAAGTACTAGTGCGATGGAAAAGCAAACGAATAATTTTTTTTTAATCACCGTGGAATTAATAATATTAACCTAAATAGATGTTAAAAACACCTGACAACTCTCTTTGAAAATCCCCCAAAATCTCTTGGTCTTAAAACAATGGTCAATTGGTAGAGCCCATCAACCCAAGAAGCCCTTACATATTTAGATTTAGCAATCATAACTTATTACCTCAGAATTAACTACTATCAATACTATTTCCAGTGACTTCTCCATTTTTATTCCCATGTTCTGTATAATTGAAAGGAATCGAGAGATTGATGTTGCCTCGATTTGATCAATATAAACATGACAATAAAAAAAAAGATGATCAAATACAATTGGAGAAAATAACAAAAGAAAAGAATAACTTTTTGTCAGCACCATCAAGCCATTTTAGGCATATATATGACATGGGTATGGAGCACCCGGGACTGATGTTATCCATGTTACTGAGAGCAACTCTCAATTGCTCATAAAATAAAAATTAACTTCTAAGACACCGTCTGTGAGAATCGAACCAAAATGGTGTGAATGTATCTTTGGTAGTGTTGATAAGAATGATCATCTTATTGATAAACCATTATCTAACTTTAAAGTAAAATAAGTTTGGTTAAAAGAAGATGATAGAGTATTTTAGCAAATTCGTAATTTTATTAATATTGAGGTAATCAGATTGGTTAATCACTATGAGCTAGTTAAAGAACTTATAGACTATTTGGTCTTTTTATGTCATGACAAGGATAACTTATCTTATATATATGATGTTGACGAAGAGTTCTATCATACAGAGAAATAAGAGAGGTCTCTTCCTAAATATTTTATAAATTTTAAACTAATGTGTGAGAAGTTAAATGTTTTTCTGCCTTTTAGTTTTAATGTGAGAACTCAACAGTTTTAACACGAGCAAATGACTATTATGAGTCTGTCTCTTATACACATCTAGATGTGTATAAGAGACAGTCTTATATATATGATGTTGACGAAGAGTTCTATGTGTCTCTTATACACATCTAGATGTGTATAAGAGACAGATCTTTAATTGATTAAAATGTGCAAAAGGATTGTAAGCTCTTCCTTTTAATACTATTAGTACACTTATGAGTCAAGATACTTGTAATGAAGCTAGTAGCAGTAATCATGGTTGGTAAGAATGGTTGGGCAATTGAAACAACAATTGTTGTAGACTTAGTAAATATATTTGATTTTATAAGATCTGTCTCTTATACACATCTAGATGTGTATAAGAGACAGTTCCTCCACGCCGGAACCCTAACCGTCTCTTATCGGCCGGCTAGATATCCGGCCGGGACTGTTCGAGTTTTTTTCCCCTTAATTTTCTTTAGCCGGATTACAAGTCTTGTTCTTGCTAAAGTCAAAGGTCACCCTTTTTGGCCTGCCAAGGTCTCTGCTTTTTCTTTAAATATTTTCCAAGATTCAATTTCTAACATATTTGTTTTGATCTCTTCTTTCTTCGTTCCTCGATAATCTGAAATGGGTTCCAAGATTGATGTTTGGCAGTTTAATTGCACTGTTTGGGATTTCTAGTTAGTTTGTGTTCAGTTTCTGCGGTGCTCTTTGGATTTGCATTGCCATGTTTCACTTTGTGGCTTTTGTTTTTTAGTATTAATCGTGTTATACATCCTTGGTTTTAAAATGCGAATTGCAGCTAGTAGATATGGATTATTTAAGTCCATAGCTTCTTTTGATGTACGTTGGGTTGTTTTGTTTATTGTGTAATTCCATAAATTTTATTGTTGCTCTCTGTTGTGCATTCTGATGTACTAAGTTGTGCCGCTTAACTGTGAAACATCTGTCTCTTATACACATCTAGATGTGTATAAGAGACAGGTCCCAACGAAGTTCGTTCTCTTCGATTCACACCCCCCTAAGGCCGAATAAAACCGCGCCTCTCGTTCTGTCTCTCCCTATATCTCTCATCCTGTCTCTCTCTCTCTCTCTATCTCTCCCTACGCTGTCTCTTATACACATCTAGATGTGTATAAGAGACAGGTCCCAACGAAGTTCGTTCTCTTCGATCCAAACCCCCCAAAGGCCGAATAAAACCGCGTCTCTCGTTCTGTCTCTCCCTATATCTCTCATCCTCTCTCTCTCTCTCTCTATCTCTCCCTACGTCTCTCATCCTGTCTCTCTCTAAAACCATCCATCTCTCTTGCTTTCGTTCTCCGTCTTACAATTTCAGTGAAGAAGCGTCGGTCTCTCTCTTCCTTTCCTCCACGCCGGAACCCTAACCGTCTCTTATCGGCCGGCTAGATATCCGGCCGGGACCTGTCTCTTATACACATCTAGATGTGTATAAGAGACAGCTCTTGCTTTCGTTCTCCGTCTTACAGATGTGTATAAGAGACAGCGGTTAGGGTTCCGGCGTGGAGGAAAGGCAGAGAGAGACCGACGCTTCTTCACTAGAATTGTAAGACGGAGAGCGAAAGCAAGAGAGATGGATGGTTGTAGAGAGAGACAGGATGAGAGACGTAGAGAGAGAAAGAGAGAAAGAGAGAGAAAATAAGAGATATAGGGAGAGACAGAACGAGAGACGCGGTTTTATTCGGCCTTAGGGCTGTCTCTGATACACAAGATGTGTATAAGAGACAGATAATACCCTTCTTTAATCAATCAAAGATCATTCATGAAATCCAAAACTCTGAACAAAAATACACATGTTTCACAGTTAAGCGGCACAACTTAGTACATCAGAATGAGATGTGTATAAGAGACAGCAGTCCATGCAGCTGAACTGTAGTGATTATGATTTTATTGAAGTGCATTTAATGAACTAATTAAAAGTACATTGTTTGGCAGTCTTGCTAGTTAGGCAGGAAAAATTTTGATAACGTAAATTACTTGAAGGATGTTATTTGCGGCTGAAAAATGAGCTTATGTGCTCCTTTCCCACCCTTCTTCTTGAGGGATAGAGGAAACTGTAGTTTGTTGAATTTTAAGATTGTTGACTGGGTTGGAAATTTTATGTTCGATTCAGCGAGCTTTATACTGATGCTAAGTTGGGTTGAGGGTGTTTGTAAGCAGTCTTTGTACAAATTAATTAGAATATCTTATATGTAGATCAAGAAGATACAAGAATAAGCCACGCTCTGTCTCTTATACACATTTAGATGTGTATAAGAGACAGCGGTTAGGGTTCCGGCGTGGAGGAACTGTCTCTTATACACATCAGATGTGTATAAGAGACAGGTCCCGGCCGGATATCTAGCCGGCCGATAAGAGACGGGTAGGGTTCCGGCGTGGAGGAAAGGCAGAGAGAGACCGACGCTTCTTCACTAGAATTGTAAGACGGAGAGCGAAAGCAAGAGAGATGGATGGCTTTAGAGAGAGACAGGATGCGAGACGTAGGGAGAGCTAGAGAGAGAGAGAGAGAGAGTGAGAGATATAGGGAGAGACAGAACGAGAGACGCGGTTTTATTCGGCCTTAGGGCTGTCTCTGATACACAAGATGTGTATAAGAGACAGGTCCATGCAGCTGAACTGTAGTGATTATGATTTTATTGAAGTGCATTTAATGAACTAATTAAAAGTACATTGTTTGGCAGTCTTGCTAGTTAGGCAGGAAAAATTTTGATAACGTAAATTACTTGAAGGATGTTATTTGCGGCTGAAAAATGAGCTTATGTGCTCCTTTCCCACCCTTCTTCTTGAGGGATAGAGAAAACTATAGTTTGTTGAATTTTAAGATTGTTGACTGGGTTGGAAATTTTATGTTCGATTCAGCGAGATTTAGACTGATGCTCAGTTGAGTTGATGGTGTTTGTAAGCAGTCTTTGTACAAATTAATTTGGATATCTTATATGTAGATCAAGAAGATACAAGAATAAGCCACGCTTCCGCAGAAGTGAACCCACGCTGTGCCGTCGGGATGCTGCAAGAGTGCCCCAAGCAGCGCTGCGTGCTGCCGCAGCTGTTGAGGCAATCCGTTGGGCTGCGGCATGAGGCTGCCCAGGCTGCTCTGCGCGCTGCTGCAGCCATGGAGGTGCGCCGTAGGGCTGCCGTAGAGCTACCTGCGGGTAGCGCTGTGGGCTGCCGCAAAAGGCACCCCAGGCTGTGCCGCGTGCTGCCGCAGAAGTGAACCCAGGCTGTGCCGTCGGGCTGCCGCAGAGGTACCAGCGGGCAGTGCTGCGGGCTGTTGAAGAAGTTCCCTCAGGCTGCTTTGGGGTGACCTACCCCATGGGCTGCCGCAGAAGTCACCCCAGGCTGCGCTGCGTGCTGCCGCAGACGTGACCCCAAGCTCGGAGGACCGGCGGGTGGGGGAGGGGCGTCGAGCTGCGCGGAGCGCGGCTGCTGAAGTGAACCCATGCTGTGTGGTCGGGCTGCTGCAGGGGTGCCCCCAGGCAGCTCTGAGCGCTGCTGCTGAAGTTCCTCCAGGCAGCTCTGCGCGCTGCCGCAGCTGTGGAGGCGGGCCATCATGCTGCCGCAGAGGTACCAGCGGGCAGCGTTGGGGTGACTTCTGCCTGCAGGGGAAGTCACCCCAGGCTGCGCTGCATGCTACCGCAGACGTGACCCCACGCTCCGCCATCGGGCTGCGGCACAGGTACCAGCTGCGCCACGTGCTGCCGCAGCCATTGAGGCAATCCGTGGGGCTGCCGCATGAGGCCGCCCAAGCTGCTCTGCGCGCTGCCGCAGCCGTGGAGGCGGGCCATCATGCTGCCGCAGCGGTACCAGCGGGCAGCGTTGGGGGGACTTCTGCCTGCAGGGGAAGGCACCCCAGGCTGCGCTGCATGCCACCGCAGACGTGACCCCACGCCCCGCCATCGGGCTGCGGCACAGGTCCCAGCTGCGCCACGTGCCGCCGCAGCCATTGAGGCAATCCGTGGGGCTGCCGCGTGAGGCCGCCCAAGCTGCTCTGCGCGCTGCCGCAGCCGTGGAGGCGGGCCATCATGCTGCCACAGAGGTACCAGCGGGCAGCGTAGATGTGTATAAGAGACAGTTTCTGTGCGCTTCCTCAGCTGTGGTGGTGCGCTTTTGGGCTGCCGCAGAGGTACCAGCAGGCAGTGCTGGGGTGACCTCCCCTGCAGGCTGCTGCAGAAGTCACCCTAGGCTGCGCTGCATGCTGCTGCAGAAGTGACCCCACACTCCACCCTCGGGCTGCCACAGAGGTAACAGCGGGCAGCTTTAGAAATTCCCCCAGGCTGCGCTGGGGTGACCTCTCTTGCGGGGTGCCACAGAAGTCACCCCATGTTGCGCTGCGTGCTGCGGCAGAAGTGAACCCACGCTGCGCCGCCAGGCTGCTGCAGAGGTACCAGTGGGCAGCTAGATGTGTATAAGAGACAGGCTTTGGGGTGACGTACACCGCGGGCTGCTGCAGAGGTCACGCCAGGCTGTGATGTGTGCTGCCGCAGAAGTGAACCCACGTTGCGATGTTGGGCTGCTGCGGGAGTGCCCCCAGGCAGCTCTGTGTGCTGTCCCAGCTGTGGAGGCGCGCTGTGGCGCTGCCGCAGAGGTACCAGCAGGCTGCGCTATGGACTGCCACAGAAGTTCCCCCAGGCTGCGCTGGGGTGACCTCCCCTGTGGGCTGCAACAGAAGTCACCCCAGGCATTTCTGCTGCAGCAGTGTCCCCACGCAGCTCCGCACACTGCCGCAGCCGCGGAGGCGAACCATCGCACTGCCGCAGAGGTACCAGCAGGCAGTGCTGGGGTGACCTCCCCTGCAGGCTGCTGCAGAAGTCACCCTAGGCTGCGCTGCATGCTGCTGCAGAAGTGACCCCACACTCCACCCTCGGGCTGCCACAGAGGTAACAGCGGGCAGCTTTAGAAATTCCCCCAGGCTGCGCTGGGGTGACATCCTCCGCAGGCTGCCACAGATGTCAACTCAGGCTGTGCTGCGTGCTGCCGCAGAAGTGAACCCAAGCTGCGCTGGGCTGCCAAAGAAGTT
>CM038483.1:4170663-4180863 GCA_021464305.1 Kandelia obovata | reverse complement strand
TCATTGAAAAACTTAGACTTAGTATATATTTACTTAATTTGCCTAATGACTTTAATATTAATTTTATCTTCAATGTGGAGAATATATTGCCTCAATGATATACTTTTGAGCTTTCTTTTTGGCCTTTTAGTCTTGTTACATAAACTATTATGCCCAATATGACATTAAGAATATCTTGAATGATGAACACATTGCTTCTTCTCAAAGCATATTTTAACATTATTTTGTCCAATAAAAAGCACCTCTAACTTCTGATGCTACTTGGCTTCCTTAAGATATCTTTCGTTTATTGACTCCTACTTTGCTAGATGCTTAGGTCGCATCTACCTTAACGGAATTGAGTTCTCTTCAATTAAAGGTGAATGATGCAGTAACTGATGAAGAAAGATATTTCCTATTCTATAGGATCTTATTTTGTGTCTAATTAGGATACCTTTTTTTAGAGTATTTTTATTTACACACTTATTATAATTTTTTTATTCAAAAAACTTTTATTTATATATTTAATAGAATTTTCTTATTTAAGATATTTTTAATTCTTATTCAAATTATATGTAAAATTTCCTCATTTTTAGTATAAATTTTCTTTTTTCTGTTATTTTCATTTTTTTTCTGCAACTCATTTTATAAATAAAATTCAACATTAACTTTGTCAATCAGATTATTCATTAATTATTGAGTTTAATTTTAGGATAAATCTCTGCGTTTAATTTGAGTTTTCTGATAGATTCTTATGCTGCTCTTTTATTATGTCATTTGGTTCATTTCTGTTCTACATCAGTTTAGTTAGAGACAATTGTGACAAGACAAGAGCAAAAAGTCTAAAAACAACTTCATTTTTCATTGAATATCCATTGAAGTAATTTATAATTATATCTCAAGTAGTAGAAAACTAGATATACAGGGAATGCAATAGAAAAAAAAAAATAGAAGCAAAATGAAAGAAAAATGCATTTTATAGTTATATAATGAGTCTTTTCCTTTTTATCATTGACATTCTTGCATGCATTTTAAAAAGCTATAGGTATAAGTAATGATGAAAAAAGATTATAGAAAAAATTTTGACGGATCATTCAAATAAGGCAATAGCCATGCCAACAGAGGCATGCTTTGGTTCAAAAGGATGCCTGTAGGACTGACCATGTGTTCGATACGCGAGAAGCAGAGGTGGTGTGCTAATTCAATGCCCTCTCCTTATTGTTTATGCACTAAATAGTTAATAGATTTTAAGATTTTTTGTGGTTACCGTTTAGATATTTTTTGTGTAAAAACAGTGCTTCAAATGTACAAGTAATGTATCATACGAATTTTAGATTATAGACTCTAACCTTAGAAGCATAACCTTAACAATAAGGTGAGTGCTTGCTAGAATATGTGGTCAATTGTCATGATGACTTCATGGATATTTATTGCATATATCTATAGGGTATGAATATGTAGTTATATTGCGCTTTCGAAAACCAAAAACCAAATAGCAAAAAAGGTCATTCAATTGGTAGAAAGAGAGAAGAAATAATCTTGTGTGAACACACTTCTGAGTATAACAATTGCAAGTGAAAATCTCAGCTATCCAAAATTAGTATTGAGTATGCTAGAACATTGAATCTCAACCATCAAAGAAATTGTATGAAGAGAGTTTAAGTGTTTGATAAGCATAAATAAAATTATGAAGGCATACTTTCTATAACTTGATGGGGACCTTAACGTAAAGAGCAACATAATGGGTAGTCTTAAAAATTTGTGAAAGTCAAATGCAAAGTGTGATTCTTATTATAAGATAGTAATTTATTGTGTGAGTATAAATTTATTGCACAAAGAGCCTTACTGGGGATGTTGGTGGTATTTTTCAGGTAAGTGGTCACTAACTTTTAATTGAAGTTCTTACATTCTTTTCTTCCGTTTTGTCAAAAAAATTTTCTAATTGCTATTTGTTGGGAAGGTTACACATTTTTTAATTATGGGGTTTTGGCAAGTTCATAAACCGATTTCTTTTTACCCATTATCTATGGAATTCTTTCCCTGAGTACTGTTGATCTTTAATCTTTGTGATCTCTTATGTGCTTTCCCTTCTCTTGTTCTTTGCAAAATTTAAAAAATTTGCCTTCATTTCAACATATTGAGATTAACTTTAAAAATGCATATTGCAAAGTCGCTTTATTTCTCAAATTCTTAAAACCTGATTAAAAGTATCACCTAATAACCACTTTTCCCCCCTCATGAAACATCCCGAATTGAACAATAGTATGACTTTTGTATACCAAGAGCCTGTTAAGTCGTCATAATATGTAATGAAGTTATTTGTAGTATAGAAAAATGAGGAATAAGAAGCTATGTACAACCTAAATGTAGGGTTTTAATTGTAAAACTTCTAAAATCATTGTACAATATTATTTGGTGTAGAAATTTCATTTATACTTAGATTGCTGCTGCTTGGAAGCCTTTGGTGAAGAAGCTAGGATTGCAAAAATCCATCTGTTAAATTGCCACCTTTATGATGCAAGTACGAGAATTCTAATCTTCATTTCCATTGCATTTTTTTCATGATTTTGATTTGTATCGCTATTCCAAGCATAACTAATGTTCAACCAAGCTTTCAGTTGATGGTAAAAAATTTCTCTAATTCTTGCTCGAAACAATTCTAACACTAGCATATGATGACTAACCCTAAAACTATATGTGTTCTTGTAAAAATATTTGTGGTTTTCCCCTGCTCTATTGTTTTTGGTATTGATATCTTTCAAATGATGGTAAATCAACAAGTTCACTGATAATGTATTTGGTGATAAGGACTGTCGTGAAATATGTTCTTTTTACAAATTAATTCAGATTTAACCTCTATAACTTGTTAAAACTGATAATCTAATTTTTTTATCTCTTTTTTATGTGAGAGTGATCGTACGAATATTAATCATATGCAAATACTGAAAAACACACAATAATGTTTACGTAGTTCACCTATAATGTGTGAGTTACGTTCACGGTATGATATGATAATTCTTAAATCACACAAATCACTCTTATTATCAAGAGATACAGTCTGGTTGTGGAAAAATCACTTCTTAATCACATGTAGAATATCTACTCCTTAATCAGTTACAATAATCTCTCGATCAAAGAGTTGATTTCCTTATCACTTTAAGGGTATCTCACTTTGTTTTTCAATAAATTTATCAAGAGTTTATGATAAAACCTTTCCTAGAGAACAATCACTCAATGTGTACAGACTACTAGAGCAAAATATAGATCTTCTCCTTCTTTTGTTGGCAATGTTGTTTCACCCATTGTCAGTGTTACCTGGACATTATGCTAATACTATCTGTACGCGTTGCTGTTGCTATCCGCGTGCACTGCTAATGTTGTCTGTATACACTGTTGCTATTGTCCGTGTGCACTGTTAATGTCGTGTGCTACTTCCTTAGTTGTGTTTGCTAATGCAGGTACATCATCCTAAACATGCTATTAGTGCAAGGAAATCTCCTGGATGTTCTACTGATATTGGTATATCTTCCTGGACTTATAGGGACGTCTACTACTGTTGGTATACCCTCCTAAATGTGCAGGGATGTGCTACCTTGCCTTTGTCGTTTACTTAATTTTCTACAACTCACTTTTTTCTTGCAAGATATATAGAGCATTTATAGAACCTTGAGATTAGGGATACACGATTATCAATGGTTATCGTTAATTCCCAAAGGTTACCCTACAATCAATGGTCAGATTTGAGTTCTAAAAGTTAAAGTCAACGGTCAACAGTCAATAGTCAATCTTGACCTCTAAAATTTAAGGTCACACTCAACATTGACTTCTCAACATTAAGTTTGACTTATAATCATTGATTTTTTCCAATGACCTTTCTGCATCTCAATGACATTCATAACCTTAAATCAACACATATAACAGTGTGAGATGTTGTTGACAACAAATTTAACATTAGTCATCCAAAATAGGCTTAACACTTGGAGTTATCATATATGGGTAGGTGAATGGTCATGCTATTTTTTATTTTATGTTATATATTAGAAATCTTTAGTTTCATAACACATTTTTGTCTTTGTTGGTTCTTCCATATTTGCTGAGACTTGATTAAGGTTAAATTGTATGAAAAGTTTTATGCATTATGTTCCTTATCACATGTTATTGCATCACTTTGTGGTTAATGGGCCAAAATTGGTTTTTTCCACTATCTAGGTACATAGATGCTAACCAAAAACCAATCAAGTATGCCAAAATTCCGCAAAAATGGCTAATTTGAAATAATCGATGTTGTTAATGAGATCATTGTGAAACTAGCTGCAAAGCATACAATGGAATTCCCAATTACTGAGGTTGGTTTACTTTTTAACTTTTACTTATATATAGTAGCAATCCTTTTGACATTAGAATAATCCAAGAGAAAATCTTTTTGATCAATTCAACTAGTATGGAACCATTTTGTTTTTTCATTTTTGGGTTGCTTTGTCTCGATTATTGTAAACCTAATGGTTTTCCATTGTGCCTAATTCATGTGTAGACATGCCTATTGACATGGGAAGTCTTGGGTGTAGAATTTGTTCCTAGTGATGAAAAAATTACACAATGATAATACGAAAGGTTATAAAGGTTGCTGCAACAAAGAAGACCTATATATTTTGTATCAATTTCAAGAATGGTGAACTTGGCAAGGTCGTGCTCACCATTGACAATCTACCTTTAAGAAGAAGAAGCCATACTGTGGTCAAATGAACATTTAATGAAAACTTGCTTAGAAATATACTTGAATTTTTGTTGTGAATTTTATTAGTGGATTAGTCAAATTTAGTGGAAGGGTTTTCTTGTCCTCAATTATAGGAAGATGTCAACATGAGATTTTTTTTTGTGCAAAAATTGTCAAAAGATTCATTATTCATTCTTGAATTTATATGTGTATTGTTTGCTGCATGAATTTCTTATTCATATTAGTAGAGGAAAAAATGTGTAATTGATGAGAATGTAAAATGTTAAATTTCTTCTCCTTTAATATTAAGTTTTTTATACTTATTTGAATTTAATTGCACTCATTATTCTTATATTTTGATTTAACATTCAATTAAAGGTATTAAGTGCAAAACAAAGTTAATGGGGGTGATTTTGGACAATTTTGACACTACTTCATAATTTGAACACAACTCTCTTGGTTGAGATCAAATTGAGATGATTTAAGATGCTATGAAAAGTCCACAGAGGGCTCTATAACTTTTGTGTTTTGGATTTTGAAAGATATGGGCTATATCAAGACCAAATTTAGGCTTAAATTTGATATATTTGTACTACCATGATTATAAAACGTTTCTTAACTTGCAATTTTAATGTGTGGATTTGAAGACTCTTATTTTGAAAATTTTGATGGGTGAAATTTCAAAAAAAGACACTTTTTTTTAGTTGTATTAGGTTTTATTTTTAATATTTTCACTTAGTTAGATAGACTTGAATTTTCTAATTTAGGAAGCCTTTTTAAGGTTTTTAGAAGGGCCATTAAATTATAAGAGGAGGAGGTTGGCGGGTAAAGGGGAAGAACACACGATACCACAAAACACAACACACACCAATTATCTCTCCTTCTTCTGCCTCATTCTTTCCCTTTCATGTTAGCATCCATGGCTCTACATGGTTGAAGGAAATATAAGTTTAGGAATGAATAATTGTGAGATATAACTTGTGTTTATTATTTGATTTATACTTTAAGTATTGAATTTTTTTGTGTATATATTATTATGATTGTCTTGCATTGATTATTAGGAGACCTACTAGTCGATTAATCATTACAATTTACTGTTAGGTTAGACATCAAATCTATAATTGTTTGATCCCTTTAATTTGTAAAGCAATGAAACCTGGTGATTTGTTGCATCAAAGACTATTAGGTCTTGGGAAGGACTATGTATAAATTAAATATAACTATGCGTCCTTATATTTTTTAACTTTATCAATCTTTCTAATTTTTAAGGTTGTCACGGGATTAAACCTTTAGTACTTATCTTTTGGTTGTTTGGTGGTTAAGGTTAATTAGATCACATGTATTTTGATTGACTACAAATAAGGAGAAACAGGAAACTGGTTCATTATGAGATGATAAAAAGATCTTTAATTGGTAATCTTTAATTTTTTTTAAAAAAAATCTATACTACCATTAAATAATCTAAACAAAAACTATCAAACTATATAATATGACATTCTTATGTGTAAAACCCACTATCATGTACTATAATTAAAGACACGACATTTACATGTAATTTAATTAAAAAATAAAAAATAAAATAATTCAATAAAAAAATTAAAAATCCGAAATTCTCTCTTTGTTTCTCTCTCCTCCCCTTTTTCTCGCCTTTCAATTTCTCTCACACTGCAAAAATCAACCTAATCCAAATTTGAATACAATCATAAGTAATTGAACATGACACTTCTTCTCTATCGATGAAATTTATTGAATCTCATCACCTAGATCTTTCCTTACTATGCATTTGTATTGTGAATGTGTATGGAACAAGAAGAAATAAGATGAACTCTATACAATTAGATCCAATAACTAATATATACTTGTAGCTAGATCTATGTCCAAATTGTTTATTAATCTTATTCAACCACTTCAACCATCACTCCAACTCCCTTCTTCTTCTTATCTTCACCAAAATTGGCAATATTAAGGTTCTTGGCCATTGCTAAGTTATGTCTAACCAATTTTCTCTTCTCCCTCAAGTTTGACAATGTCATCATTCACATGAACAATTTCATCTTTGACAATAACACCTCTTCATCCTCCATTGATAACTTTTGTTTCTCTTTCTATACCTTTTTAAGCTCTCTTCCTTCTTCTGACTCTTTTTGGTCAAGTCATTTTAAGCTCTCAGTCTACTACTTAGACCTAAGAGAAGCATACTTTATTCTTTCTTTCAATAAGATGGGTTGTTTTCTACTTCTTTAGAATTTTTGCTTTCTGTCAAGATAATTTTAAAGCAATTATAAAAGATAAAGAGTCTATCAAATTCAATTAGATCCATAAGCCAAATGGGGATTTGGGTTTAGTGAAATTAGATGGGATAAGCCCAAAACAAAGATTGAGATAGAAATGCACTGGAATTTCATTCTTGTTAATGGTGAATTTGTTAATGTTGTTTTGGGTGAAAATATAAATCAACATAAATTCTTTACAATGTTATGGTTTGGTTTAAACTATTATACTATATAGAGAAATACCCAGAAGATAGAACCTAAAAAGGTTCAATACCCACAATTAATGTGTGACACGCAACTTTGTATGTAATAGGATATATCATACTATATAGAGAAATAAGATTCCTTTGAAATATGAAATGATGTATTACTCATTTAAGATGAATCCACTGGTTATAACAAAACAATGTGTAACATTAATTCTAATAAATGATTCAAAGCTATGAATCTATAGTAGACTTCATGTACATTAATTAAGTAAAGATTTCAATTAACACACCTAAAAGGAAACCTATTGCATGAGAGTCCCACTTCATAGGATTAGGTAGATTCTCATGTTAAGCTTTCATTTTGGTAAGAACATGATCATCGATATCATTATTCAATGTATACTATTATAAATACATTTTCATACCTATTATATATCAATTAAAGACATTCTTTAGTTTTAGTATTGTTTATATAATAATATAGTCATTGATAAATTTTAAAAATAAAGTCAACAAAATAAATATACTTTGCAAAGATATTATGATGATATCATAATTATGATATGCCTATTACATCAAAGTATTATTTTCAAATATTTCTAGTTGATGCATCATCAAGAGTGGACATTGATAAAGTTATAAGACTAATATATGTTGTATTTCTTTCTTATGAAAAAAATAGTTAATCTCATAAACTAAAGTATGTATGTACTTAAACAAACATATGAGCGCTTATTAGTTGAACAAGTTCATTAAATTGACTCGTTATAAGAATTTTCAAATGGAACATTATTTGTATGTCTAAAGAATTTCTGATAAAAATTGTGTAAGTGATCCTTTGACTTGAGATCCCCAAGATATCTCATTTAGGAATCAATTTACTTTGATCTCACTTATAGGTCTTAATCAATAATTGTGATGAAGTTGGAAATATCATGAATTATATGGTGAGAGTTGACTAATCAGTAAAGGATTCATCACCATAAAGTAATCATGGAAAAATGTTTCATTTTCTCCTGATAAGTATTAATTGAAGAAATCCTTGCATAAGGTGGAATGATTATTCATGAGTAGTTATGATCTCATTCATGAAATCAATGACCATATTAATGTTTAAGAACTAATAAAATTAAAAAAATATGGAGTAGATACTAATTTTATACTCTGTCTAATTAGAATATTAGTATAATAAAAGAATTAAATTACATTAAGAGACTATGTATTAAAAAAGATTAGTCAAACCACTTTATCAGCCCTAACATTTGGGTGGTCATAATACATAACTAAATGTTAATCTTGATCTATGAATATGAATTGATTAATAAGAGAATTAACAATAAATTAAAAAAGTTTAATTAATCTAATCTCCTAGGATTATAATTTATATTCATTACCATTATGTTACAATTTTAATAGGTCATACATTTAAGGACAATTGGAGAAATATAAAATAAAGATCAAGTAGAACTCAGTTGAAATATTGGAGAAACTTATAAAGTCAAATATATGAAATTTAAAAATATAATGGCTAAAATGAAATTCATTGAAAATTGGCACAAATCACTTTAAAAGCATTCTAGAATCACAATCCATATAAATACCTCACAACATGGTTAGATAATGCATGTTTAGTACATTAGGGTTACTTGTATTTTGCTCCCTTTGTCCTTCAAAGGGTTTTAGGTTCTAAAAGTTTTTTCTTCATTGTTTGTATAGATAACAATTAGAGGTTGGATACTTGTACAATAGTAGTTTGCAATAACTCACTAATAGGCCTAATGTTGAGTTCATCTTCAATGGCTAATGTTAGATTTGTTGTTAGCACTATCTCACATGGTTTGATGTGTTGATTTTAAGGTTATGAATATCGTTGAGATGCAGAAAGGTCATTGATAAAAATCGGTGATGACAGGGCAACCCTAACAAAGAAAGATTGACCGTTGACCATTGACCATAAATTTTAAGACTCAAATATAGTTGTTGATTGTAATGTAACTTTTAAGAATCAATGATGACCATTGATGACAATGTAGCCCTAATCTCAAGGCTTTATAAATACTCTATGCATCTTGCAAGAAGAAAAAGAGTTGCAAAAAATTGAGTAAATAGTAGAAGCAAGGCAACTGGCCAAGGAGAGTGCAACAGTCACCAAGGAGAAACAGTAAGGTGCAGTCGCCCAAGGAGGAAAGAAGAAAGAGAGCAAGGTAGCTATCCACCCACACCAACAAACCCTCAACAAGATAGTCATCGCACTAATAAACCCTCATAAAGGTAATAGTAGCAGCTGACCACCACACCAAGAGGCTTTCCAGCAAACCATCAGCATGTCCTAGCACATCCAAAAGGCTTTTTAGCAGACCAACAACACATCATTGCATGTTCAGGAGGGTGTACCAGCAGCAATAGATGTCCCTACAGGTCTAGAAGGGTATACCAGCACCAAACAACACATCTAACACAATATACCCACACCAACAAACACTACCAAGGTGATGCGGAAAACCCCAAAAAGACGTGACTTAGGGACCCGACGCACACAAGGAATTAAAGAACAATCAATAAAGCTAAACCAAAGTTAAATAACAGAAACCCTAGACCCAACATTTGAAGGAACACGAACCTAAGTTATTTAAGAAGGATATGGACGCCACACTCCAGAAAATAAAAGAATTGGGAGTGATGAGTCGATTGGAATACCACAAAAGAAGTACCTTTTGATAAGTTCTTTAGTTCTCAAAAGAATCGAGGGAGAAAACCCTTACTTTCTATTTCACTCAAAGTTATATGATTTTTCAGAGCTTACAAGGGATGACTATTTATAGCCAAAGATAACAATTCTAAAGAGGCACAAATTCCTACTTAGCACAAATTCTTATTTGGAGAAATTCCTAACAATGGACTAATTCCAACAGACAATAAACTTCTATTTAAGAGTGAATGTTATTACTTAGTATAAGGCACCAAGTACTCCAATTATATTAATTAGTCATCTACTCTTTGTCAAACTTGAATTCGCACTATTTGA
>CM038483.1:4131837-4144165 GCA_021464305.1 Kandelia obovata | reverse complement strand
AACTAAAAATAACAAAAGATCAAAAGAGGTACAAATTGGCCATGAACTAACCTTAAAAATTATTGTAAATAAATTGAGATAATAGCTGAATTTAGCTTAAGATATGAAATTGGGATAAGAGAATTAGAGTTAAAGTTTAGAAAAAATCACAATTGTTAACAAGGTTGATATTTTGGAAAATAGCAAATTTGAAAATTTGTTAAACAAAAATTTTATTTATACTAAAGTTATAATGAGAATGAATTTTAATCTTGATTAAAAAAACTCTATTTAATTCTAATAATTTTTTTATTAAAATAATCACATGATTTTTAATTAAAATTAATAACTAAAAATAAATTAAAATTTGACGTTTCTTTGTTGTAATCCCTAGGTGAAGAAACGTTATCTTCGACGAAAAGATCTTAAAAGCTTTTAAATAGAAATAGGATCATCTTTTTTAATTAATCTCTTTTCTACTAAGTGCCTTATTAGTTGGATTTCTTCGATGACCTCTTGTTATACATTTGCCACATAATAATGATTTCCACTTTAAAGAAAATTATTCTTGAGGTTACGAAGAATTGAAGATTTCTTAACTATAAGAATAAATACTTTGAATACATCAAGTTCTTTAATCTTTTGAAATTGTAATAAAATTTTGCACATAACTATTCACTAGATAATAATTCACACTAATAACAAAGATGTTTAATTGAACTAAATTTCTTTATCGTAATAAAATCAAGATAAAGGATTGATAAAGAATTAATAAGATCCTAGACCAATAACATATAGATTCAATTTTTGAGTTATAAGATCTATCGATATTTGATATCACCAAGTCATAATCATTCATAATCAATGATTGTATATTCATTAACACATAGTAATTACTTGGAGTACATCAAATTCTTTATTCATTGACTTGTAATGAGACTTTTTGCACATGACTATTCTCAAATTAATTATCATTAATAACAAAAAGTGTTGATTTAGGACTAAATTTCTTATTCTAATAAAATCAAGATAAAGATAGGTACAAAATGAATAAGATCCGAACACTTATAACATTTAGATTCAATTTTTAGGTTAATAGGATCTACCGATATATTGATATTCACCCTAGTCAAGTCTTTATAATACATGATTGTTAAGTAATTATTTACTCCTCATTAAACACATGAGAAATCTCTTTACTCAATCATAATGGATCAACAATTAGTATTTTATCTTTTTTTTTTGACTAATCTCCTTGTCATCTCCTTAAACATTACTTTTTGCACTATAAGGACTCTCTTCAGATTGGATACACATTATATCCTCTTCCTCTTCAATATATTCATATATACAAGGTTTTCTAAAGTTTTCTCATTATTTATAAACTCTCCAAAGTCACCATTTATTGCAAGTAATAATAAGAGTGATGTTCCCTTTGTTTGCACATAAAATATCAATTTGCAAGTTATTATAGCTTTAAAAATATCTTGACTAGAGTTAATTTCAATACTAGATCATGCTAAATTTTTACCCTTTTCACTCATCAATAGTAGCAACATTCCAATACTGCCCTTAATATTTTGGGCAACTCTTTTTAATTGCTTTTTTTTTACTTATTCAATTATTCTAAAAGCCTTTATTTCCATCTTCATTAAATTTTTCATACTTAATCCATTGCTTTGTATTGCAAAACTTTTTTTTTAACTATTAAATCATATTTTATAGACATCTTTAAGATTAAATAAACAAACAACTCTCATTGCATCTATAATGAATTGATTCAAACAAACAAGATAAAGGGAATCAGTTTGGAATTTCATTATTGTTAATGGTAAATTTCTTAATGTTATTTTGGTGAAATATAAAATCAACATAAATTCTCTAAATGTTTATGTTTGGTTTAAACTACATACTATATAGAGAAATACCCAGAAGTAGAACCTAAAAAGGTTCACACCCACAATTAATGTGACATGAAACTTTGTATGTAATAGGATATATCATACTATATAGAAAAATAAGTTTCCCTTGAAATATGAAATGATGTATTACTCATTTAAGATGAATCCACAGTATAACAAAACAATTGTGACATTAATTCTAATAAATGATTCAAAGTATGAATCTATAGTGGACTTCATGTACATTAATTTAGTAAAGATTTCAATTAATACACCTAAAGAAACCTATTGGGTGTGCTATTTCTTTAATTAAAAAAAAAAAGAAAGCAAACTAGAGATCAAAGAGCTACAAAATAAAGCCACATCACATAATTCCATGTTAGGAGGGTGTACTAGCAACAACAAACGTCCTAAGTCAGAAGGGTATACCAGCACCAAAAAAACACGTTAACACAAAATATACCCGCCCAAACAAACATTACAAGGTGATGCGAAAACCCCAAAAAGACGTGGCTTAGGGACCCAGCACACAAGGAATTAAAGAACAACCAAGAAAGCTAAACTAGAGTTAAATAAAGAAACCCTAGACCCAACATTCGAAGGAACACAACCTAAGGTATTTAAGAAGGATATGGATGCCACACTCCAGAAAAGAAAGGAATGGGAGTGATGAGTCGATTGGAACACCACAAGAAGAAGTACCTTTTGATAAGTTCTTTAGTCCTCAAAAGAACCGAGGGAGAAAACCCTTACTTTCTATTTCACACAAATTGTATGATTTTTCAGAGTTACAAGGGATGACTATTTATAAGAAAGATAGCAATCCAAAGAAGCAACAATTCCTACTTAACAAAAATTCTTATTTGGAGAAATTCCTAACAATGGACAAACCAACACAAACAATAAACTCCTATTTAAGAGTGAATTTATTACTTAGTATGAGCATCAAGTACTCCAATTATATTAATTAGGCCTCTACTCTTTGTCAAACTTGAATTCACACTATTTGAAACTTGGTTGGTCTGAATGTCCTCAATAAGCTCATTTAAGCTTCTTTAATCTTTTTGGCTTTAGCTCGGTTTTAGGCCTTTAGAATGTGCAATGGACCTTTTGCATCCACTGAAGTTCTAGCTTGTGTTATTAAGTCTTCTGAAATGTGCAATGAACCTCTTGCATCCATTGGAATCTTCCACCCATCATTCTATGTTCTCATCACAAGGCAGCAGTCGCACAGTAAAACATCACCAAGGTAGTAGCCACACTAAAAACCAACAAAGTAGCCAAGGAAGACAAACCAAAAAGAGGTGGAGCAACAACACAAGGGTTGCACCACAACCAACGCGCAACAGCAGGTGTGCACCAATAAACAGTAGTAGTATGCCAAAGATAGTAAGCAATGGCGTAAGGAAATGGCAACAGTGTGTGGGAATAGCAATAGTGGCATGAGTAGATAGTAGTAGCACACTCCATAACAGGAACAACAATGTGAATAGCAGCCACAACATGTGTAGACAAAAGTCAAGCTTGTGCAAGATAGCGGCATAGTGCCTGCAAAACATAAGTACAACACGTGCAGACAATAGGCAGAAGTGACAACAATATGCAGATAACATTTAATAGTGCACGCAGATAGTAGCTGACAGACACGGATAGCAAATATAGCAATAGTGCACATGGAAAACATTAATAGTGCCTACGACACAATAAGAGTGCCTAATATAGCATTAGTAGTGCACACAAATAATAGTAGCAGTGCCTACGACAACATTAGCAGCATGCATGGATAGCAACAATAGTGCATGCAAATAGCATTAACAAGTGGACAACATTGCAACACATATGGATACTACATCAATGCGTATAAAACAACATTAGCATCACGCGAGTAGCACGATAGCGAGGTAAAACAACATTTGGTAGTGAAGAAAAAGAAGATTATATATTCTGCTCTAGCAATCTGTACACATCAGTGATCATTCTTTAAGAAACATTTTACCATAAACTCTTAATAAATTTATTGAAAAATAGGGTGGGATACCCTTCTACAAGTGGTTAAGGAGTGATCCTTTCATAAGTGGTTAAGAGTGATCCTTCCATAATCAGATGTATCCATGGATAACAAGAATGGATTATGTATTTAGGAGTGATCTTATCACACCTAGATGTATCTCACATATTGTGGGTGAACCATTTTAAAAATTATCATGTGTTCTTCGTGCTTATGTGTGATTATATCCTTACCACCACTCTCACATAGAGATAAAAAAAATTGGATCATTGAGTTACAAATCACAGAGGTTAAATCCAGATTAATTTGTAAAAAGGTATATCTCATACTAATTCACTCTCCCCTCAATGTGAGACCTAAAACGGTATTATTAAGTGGTATTAGAGTTTGGTTTATCTGTTGATCCAATTTTTCTGCTTCGAAGTGAAGTTGTGCATTATTTGTGAGTTTTTATTTTACTACTACTTAGATTATGGATAGCTAACATGAGCAGTATTTTATCCTATGAACTAATCAAATCACGTGTTATTGTCGAGACACGTAATCTGGTCCTGGGAAGAGACTCACCTTACGTTGGGACGTGTGCTTGGTCCTATGACATAAGATATAAAGATCAACTACTCTGTTAAGACAAAATCGTTTTTGTGATATGCTGGATTATTTGTCCCTTGCGTGTAGCGTGTGATGTCGTTTGGAGTCGTCTGATTAGTGCTGGCGTCTGACTCCTTACTTGTATCACCTGTTATGTGAAAGGGTGACTTGCTAGAATAGTTTGCTGGGTCCTATGAGGTGCCGCTACTGAACTAAGAAGTGTAGAACTTGGAGTGGTGATTGGAAAAGAGGTAGAAGTTATATGTCTTGATGAGAAGGAATGGTGTGAAGAGAGAAGAATGCTATGACCAGTCGAACAGTTACTTACTTAATGCTCTTCCCTTCTATTGCTGACTAGTTCCTACAGAACTTTTTCACTCTAAAGTGTGCTACGTTATGGTTGCTGTGCGTCTAAGTTGCTAGAGCTGACAACAATATACGCAAATATCATCAGCGTTTCGCATTTAATTGTCAACTGAACTGATCACTCATATGTCTAATGGCCAAGAACTATGACGGTTCTTGCCTTCTTTCTTTCTGTCCTTGATCGACTGCCTTGTCCTCTATCGTTACTCAATTTTTTTGCAATCTCTCTTTCTTTTTTGCTAAAGAAGGCAATAGGTATTTATGTTAGAAAGGTATCTTGAGGTATAGCAAAGACCTACAATATGTGCGGATCAACAGTCATCAGTTGATTCCCAAAGTATGCCTACAATCAACGAAAAAAGATTATGAGTTATGTTCAGATATTATCAAAAATTGATCATAAAGATCAAAAGTGCAAACCAGTAAATCTCGAGGAATGGGTCTCTTCATAAGAGTCCACATGATGACCCAATATATAAATAGTTCTTCATGCGAAGCTTTGTTGGAGAGGAGATCCACGAATTGCCTACATTATTGAGGTAATGGAAAATAGCTTAGAATATACACATTTAGTGCGGTTGAAAACTCTTTATTACCGGATTTTTTACTCGCCAAATGACGCTCTCTTGCTCTCTCTATATGACATTCTATAGCATCTATTGAAATCAGGCTATACACTTTATGAGATATATGAACTTGTAGTGTGCCGAATATAGGTGGCCTTATGAAATGAGAATAGTACGTAATGGAGAAAAGAAAAAGTATAAGGTAGAAGGACTAAAACTTTTAAGGCCAATGGGAAATTAAAGAATAGAAGACCAAGAAGGGAGGTCTAACAGAGCTTTAAGAAAAAAAGAGATTGGCTGTTGGACAACTCAAACTATGCCTAAAGTGAAGTCATCACTCCGCACATGACATGGGACAACAAGAACTTAACATATGCATACATCCGGAATATAGGATAGTTATAGATGGAAAGTATTACCTTTAGAAAGCATCACTTATCATAGTCGCAATAAAATGAGCAATACAGACACTTTTCGTATGTATATATCACCATATTTACAGTGAGACAGACTGAAGACTCTCGCCTACACATTTTCTGCATATCAGTAAGGCTTGCCTGTTTTAAACATGCATCTCTTGGCTACTCCCCCTTTATGTAGCAGGTTTTCCCTAAGGAGTCGTTACGTATCTCACACATACAGCAACAAGTTCTCCTCCATGCTTATCCTTTAACAAGTCTGACATATCTCCCCTGTTTATATGGAGATACACATTTCCCGTTACCTAAGGGGAGTGTGTAGAAACAGAAATTCTTTATAATCTCCCAAAGATTAGTAGATTAAACAAAATCTATACCTAAGCAGAAGTTGAGAGTATCAAGAAGGGAAAACTGTAACACGTATAATTATTCATTAAGTAAAATAAATTCAGTTTAACTAATGATGAGATAGAGAGGTGGTTAAAAAACATATATTACACGACTCACACACGTTAAGATTTATGGAGTTGTATACTGCTGACATACACAATAGGTTATTCGTCTATCAACATATCTTAAACATTCTATTATGTGAAACATTTTTAATCTAAACATACATCTTACATAGATTGAGGTGGTTTTTAAATGTAATTATTCAATTTCTTACTACTGTTGAGCATGAAAGAATCATAGTGAAGATATGTTGAATAATTATCTCAGTAAGAGGCTTTTGTAATTAATTAACTCACATAGTAGTGCTCTAACTGTTAGAACGTTTTTCTCTTTTATATTACGCAAGTATAGTGAAGATTGTAGTTATTTATATGTGTATACTGCTAATATGATATTAGGCAGCTACTCTTACAGAGTAAATATACTCTGCAAAGGTATGATCATTGATGATAAAGGTTTTTGTAAATGAAAGGCTTTTCTTCCAAAGCATAATTGACCAAAATGAAACGAAACCCCAAATAATACATTATAGCTGGATCACAAAAGCTCTAATTATGTTATCAATAGAAAGCACGTAATGGTGTAGAAACCCTGATTAAAGATAGCATTCAGTGGTAATGGAGTGTTGTCCAACTAAGATTTCATAATTGGATGCGAATGCCTGCAATTTACACGTAGCTCATTTGAAAGAAATTGAGTCAATGTTTATAACATAAGTAGATCTAGTAGGCCTATATCACATCAGATGATTCTGAGTCACTAGTATCGTCTGTATAATGAACTATTTTGTACTAAATTAATAGTATAAGACACCCGACTCTCAACTAACTAGGGTAGTACTATGTATTTTCAGGTATTGTGGAATTTGTGCCATTGTATTTGAAGATATTCATCCAATTATATTACAGTGGATTCTGTCCTAATAATTTAAGAGTTTGTCTAGTGACAAGTTTGAATTTTGTAAAAAGCTTTTGTATTGCCTCTTCTAGCAGTCCAATTATGCATATCTTTGTTACCTCATAGCTATTCTAATAATTAGGTGTCTACACAATAACTGTCTTTCACTTTTTATATCTCCTGAAAATATACAACTTTGATTAGCTCGAACATCTTATAACTCATTGTGAATCTTGTTAACGTTTTTTCTCTCTCTCCTCCTCGGTTCATTCTTTGTTTCTTTTCATAATGATAGGCAGTAAAGAACTTTTTGTGATTTAGATATATTTCATTATATGTCGTCATAGTCGCAATCGACGGCTCCTTTCTCAACTTCCCAATATTTCTTCTGTATCTCATAAAATAAATCTTTTATGGCAGTCATGTGGCAATCAATATTGTGCTCTCATATCATATATCTTATAGTTTCTCATAGCTTACCATACATCAATATACAGAGCAAATAAGTTAGAGATATGTCTCCAATTAGGGGTTTTGTGTCTTAATTTAAATGTCTGTAAATATAGTTATGTTTATGTTTACGTTGCGTATTAATTCATTATAGATATACCTTCAGATGTGCGCCATAAATATAGAAGTCCGTATGAGTCGAGCAGTCATATTGAGTAATGGTTTTGATAGATAAATTCCTACCATACCTACATTATCCCCTATATACATTCGTGGTTTTCTCCACGCTTTACTATAATAGAAGATATATATTTCAAATCATTAATAACCTATTATTAGAAAAAGAGACATTAACCATATACGATATATTAATCTAACGAGATAATTAGTTGAATCTATAGACGGACTATCAATCAAAAATAGTAAAAGTGAGAAGAAAATACAATATCAATTAGTATACTAAACTTTAAATTCCAATACACTGATCGATAACTTACAAACTGTCATAAACTGTCCCCTGGTTCTCTCGTATCACATAGTCGCATCTCTCACATACCTTAATCATTTAGCTCTACCAATTATCGTAGATAGTGTACATCTCAACAATCTATTAATACTTCATGATCAATTTTCAAGGGTGACATGTCTTATCTTCATCTCTCATAGGAGTTAAGTAAGTCTGAAGTGGCAGCCGCATATTCGTCTCTCTAGAGCTACTTAGAGTTAACTAATTTTAGCTATCGCTGTGACAACTAAGACGCGATGAAACTCATTCGATTGCAATGATATTGGTCTTATAAGGGTTTAAGAGAATAGTACGGAGATTTTGCAACCATGTGAGAGGCCCTAATGACCTTGCTATATCAAATTCACTATTTCGTGGTCCACATTTGTCCATTGAGTATATCATAAAAAGAGTAGTATTCTAATCGAGTCTTGGTTGTCTACCTTTATTCATATAATTGTTGTGTTAGCACTCGTTTATATTTCTCTACCTCTTGATTATCACTACATGACTAGTCCTCATATCTGTGATTGCGCTCATATTATCTTACGCTTATAAACCTTAACTATATTATATGCACGATACGATATGAGTTATGAGAGCCACACAAAACTATTGCGATGGTTCACTAGTACTGATAATCTAAGCTACAAAACGGATTATAGTAAAAATAATATTTGGCCTGGATGCAATCAAATTATAGTAAACTTCTAAATCAACTTCCTGTAATTCATTAAGTGGGCAATCAAATCGTGAATGTTGCCTTCTTTAGATCTATTCAATATAGACTATTAAAAGAACTTTGAGTATACCTAAAACAAAAACACTTATGACAACATTCGCCTAGACATTTGTTAGGACTTACAGGTTTCACCAATCGGATGGCAAGGGCCAAAGAAAAAGATATAGCAGATGAAGCATAAGACTTTTTTCTCTTCCTACACTTTCTCAGCTCCACATAAATACTTACGTGTCCTCTCATAGAATCATAAAAAAAAGGATTCAAGCTCTTAACCCCATCCCAAGCCTTTCCTTTTATCAACGAAACCATCTGTACAAGCTGTTTTATTACAACTATTTAATACAATAAGAAGAGAAAAATTAGAGGAAAATACATAAACGAACGTACTAACTACGCGTTGTGCAATCGGTAAAAAAACACTAGATTTACTAATTGATAAATCAAACTAAGAGCAAGCAAAATTTCACATTAGACATTAGATAACAATCTTATCTTTCTACCTTCTCTACACCGGAAAGCATGAACTCTCCTATGTAGCATACGCTAAATCGACGAGATGTCAAAGAGGTGCTACTTACACTCTTCTTTTTTGTCAAGTCATTTTAAGCTCTCAGTCTACTACTTAGACCTAAAAGAAGCATACTTGATTCTTTCTTTCAATAAGATGGGTTGTTTTCTACTTCTTTGAAATCTTTGCTTTCTGTCAGGATAATTTTAAAGCAATTATAAAGGATAAAGAGCCTATCAAATTCAATTAGATCCATAAGCCAAATGCGGATTTGGGTTTAGTGAAATTAGATGAGATAAGCCCAAAACAAAGATTGAGATAAAAATGCACTGGAATTTCATTCTTGTTAATGGTGAATTTGTTAATGTTATTTTGGGTGAAAATATAAATCAACATGAACTCTCTACAATGTTAGGGTTTGGTTGAAACTACCATACTATATAGAGAAAACCTAGAAGATAGAACCTAAAAATGTTCAACACCCACAATTAATGTGTGACATGAAACTTTGTATGTAATAGGATATATCATACTATATAGAAAAATAAGTTTCCCTTGAAATATGAAATGATGTATTACTCATTTAAGATGAATCCACTAGTTATAACAAAACAATGTGTGACATTAATTCTAATAAATGATTCAAAGATATGAATCTATAGTGGACTTCATGTACATTAATTTAGTAAAGATTTCAATTAATACACCTAAAATGAAACCTATTGGGTGTGCGTATTTGTTTAATTAAAAAAAAAAAAAGCAAACTAGAGATCAAAGGCTATAAATAAAGCCACATCACATAATTCCATGTTCAGGAGGGTGTACTAGCAACAACAAACGTCCTTATAGGTCCAGAAGGGTATACCAGCACCAAACAACACGTTTAACACAATATACCCGCTCCAACAAACATTACTAAGGTGATGCGAAAAACCCCAAAAAGACGTGGCTTAGGGACCCGATGCACACAAGGAATTAAAGAACAACCAAGAAAGCTAAACTAGAGTTAAATAACAGAAACCCTAGACCCAACATTCGAAGGAACACAAACCTAAGGTATTTAAGAAGGATATGGATGCCACACTCCAGAAAAGAAAGGAATTGGGAGTGATGAGTCGATTGGAACACCACAAGAAGAAGTACCTTTTGATAAGTTCTTTAGTCCTCAAAAGAACCGAGGGAGAAAACCCTTACTTTCTATTTCACACAAAATTGTATGATTTTTCAGAGCTTACAAGGGATGACTATTTATAAGCAAAGATAGCAATCCCAAAGAAGCACCAATTCCTACTTAACATAAATTCTTATTTGGAGAAATTCCTAACAATGGACAAATTCCAACACAAACAATAAACTCCTATTTAAGAGTGAATATTATTACTTAGTATGAGCCATCAAGTACTCCAATTATATTAATTAGGCCTCTACTCTTTGTCAAACTTGAATTCACACTATTTGAAACTTGGTTGGTCTGAATGTCCTCAATAAGCTCATTTAATGCTTCTTTAATCTTTTTGGCTTTAGCTCGTGTTCTTAGGCCTTTTAGAATGTGCAATGGACCTTTTGCATCCACTGAAGTTCTAGCTTGTGTTATTAAGTCTTCTGAAATGTGCAATGAACCTCTTACATCCATTGGAATCTTCCACCCATCATCTCTATGATTCTCATCACAAGGCAGCAGTCGCACTAGTAAACATCACCAAGGTAGTAGCCACACTAACAAACCAACAAAGTAGCCAAGGAAGACAAACCAGAAAGAGGTGGAGCAACAACACAAGGGTGTTGCACCAACAACCAACGCGCAGCAGCAGGTGGTGCACCAATAAACGGTAGTAGTATGCAAAGATAGTAGCAATGGCGTAAGGAAATGGCAACAGTGTGGGGGAATAGCAATAGTGGCATGAGTAGATAGTAGTAGCACACTCCAATAACAGGAACAACATATGTGAATAGCAGCCACAACATGTGTAGACGAAAGTCACAGCTTGTGCAAATAGCGGCATAGTGCCTGCAAACAATAAGTACAACACGTGCAGACAATAGGCAGTAGTGACAACATATGCAGATAACATTAATAGTGCACGCAGATAGTAGCTGACAGACACGATAGCAAATATAGGCAATAGTGCACATGGAAAACATTAATAGTGCCTACAGACAGCAATAAGAGTGCCTACATATAGCATTAGTAGTGCACACAAATAATAGTAGCAGTGCCTACAGACAACATTAGCAGCATGCATGGATAGCAACAATAGTGCATGCAAATAGCATTAACAGTGGACAACATTAGCAACACATATGGATAACTACATCAATGCGTATAAACAACATTAGCATCACGCGTAGGTAGCACTGATAGCGAGTGAAACAACATTTGTAGTAAAAAAGAAGATTTATATTCTGCTCTAGCAATCTGTACACATCTAGTGATCATTCTCTAAGAAACATTTTACCATAACTCTTAATAAATTTATTGAAAAATAGGGTGGGATACCCTTCTACAAGTGGTTAAGGAGTGATCCTTTCATAAGTGGTTAAGGAGTGATCTTTCCATAATCAGACTGTATCCATGGATAACAAGAATGGATTATGTGATTTAGGAGTGATCTTATCACACCGTAGATGTATCTCACATATAGTGGGTGAACCACTTAAAAATTATCATGTGTTCTTCGATGCTTATGTGTGATTGATATTCGTACCACCACTCTCACATAGAGATAAAAAAATTGGATCATTGAGTTTCACAAATCACAGAGGTTAAATCCAGATTAATTTGTAAAAAGGGTATATCTCATACTAATTCACTCTCCCCTCAATGTGAGACCTAAAACGGTATTTATTAAGTGGTATTAGAGTTTGGTTTATCTGTTGATCCAATTTTTCTGCTTCGAAGTGAAGTTGTGCATTATTTGTGAGTTTTTATTTTTACTACTACTT
>CM038483.1:4094303-4125973 GCA_021464305.1 Kandelia obovata | reverse complement strand
AAAAAAAGACAAAAAGCTTAACCCCTTACAAGAAACCATCGATGTTTTACAACTTAAAAATGATAGAAATAAATAACAAACAATAAGAAAACACTAGAATTAACTAATAAAAACACAAGCAAACATAGACATAGAAAAACAAACTTATCTGTCCACCTTTTATGGAAATGAACTTCCTAGCCCAAACCGGGAGAGATGAAGAGCGAAAAAAAAAACCAAACAATTTTTAGAACAAAAGCTAACAAATAAACAGATAATATTTTCCCCAACAAAAAAACAGAAGCCACCAAACATAAAGAAAGAATAATATATCTCGTACAAGAAAAGACAAGATACAGGACTCGTATCAAAAAGACAAAAAAAAAAAGGAAATTCAGTTAGAGTTTCAAAACCTTACGATACTGTTATGACTAGAAAAAAACCATCCACAATACAAGGAAAATTACAGAAAACAGAGAAGCATCTCTATACTTAATAGGAAAAACACATAGGTTAATATCCAAAAATTTTACAAGTTCAAGAAACCAGGCAAAGCAAAGCAATAAGTTGGGTTTTATCAAAGCAATTAATAAAGATTGTTGAAGTCAAAGGTCTTTTATCAGCCAAATTAAGGATTGAGTAAATGTTTGTGCACTCTTTTCTTTTTCTTTTTTTAGTCTCACATTTATTTTTAATATTTGGATATAAAGCTGTTAAAATAGATGTTTATACTTTAAATTATTGGAATGTTTCCTATCTGGTCGTGAACTATAAGATAATTTAGCTAACCACTAAAATAAATGACATTGGAGGTACAAAAGAAGAAGAAGAAGAAAAAAAGTTAATCAACCATATTTTACATTCATCTTATATTATAAATAAATGAAATTAAGAAGTGTTTGAAATTATTTTGTTATCTTTCTGACTTGTGTTATTGTGCCTCCTCTGCATATTTTACTTGCGGCCGCTAAGTAATCCTTTAATTAAAATTTTGTGACTTAAAACTAATTAGGAACTAACATATTATCTAGTCACCTTTTTAATAAAAATCATTTTAATCTTGCTTTTTTTTTAATGGTATTTTTGAACTTCTTCCTTGTCTGAATTGTCTTTAGAATTTTGTTGTATGGTATAAAAAACCCAGAAGGTAAAAAGGTTAGTAACAACAACAATACACTGGAATCAAAATATTTAAATACTAGTGCGATAGAAAAGCAAAAGAATAATTTTTTTTAATCACTGTGGAATTAATAATATTAACCTAAATAGATGTTAAAAACACCTGACAACTCTCTTTGAAAATCCCCCAAAATCTCTTGGTCTTAAAACAATGGTCAATCGGTAGAGCCCATCAACCCAAGAAGCCCTTACATATTTAGATTTAACAATCATAACTTATTACCTCAGAATTAACTACTCTTAATACTATTTCCAGTGACTTCTCCATTTTTATTCCCATGTTCTGTATAATTCAAAGGAATCGAGATATTGATGTTGCCTCGATTTGATCAATATAAACATGACGATAAAAAAAAGATGATCAAATACAATTAGAGAAAATAAAAAAAGAAAAGAATGACTTCTTGTCAACACCATCAAGCCATTTTAGGCATATATGTGACATGGGCATGGAGCACCCAGGACTGATGTTATCCATGTTACTCAGAGCAACTCTCAATTGCCTCATAAAATAAAAATTAACTTCAAAGACATCATCTGTGAGAATCGAACCAAAATGGTGTGAATGTATCTTTGGTAGTGTTGATAAGGATGATCATCTTGTTGATGAACCATCATCTAACTTTAAAGTAAAATAGGTTTGGTTAAAAGAAGATGATAGAATATTTTTGCAAATTCGTAATTTTATTAATATTGAGGTAATCAGATTGGTTAATCACTATGAGTTGGTTAAATAACTTATAGACTATTTGGTCTTTTTATGTCATGACAAGGATAACTTATCTTATATACATGATGTTGACGAGGAGTTTTATCATACAAAGAAATAAGAGAGGTCTCTTGTTAAATATTTTATGAATTTTAAACTAATGTGTGAGAAGCTAAATGTTTTTCTTCGTTTTAGTTTTAATGTGAGAACTCAATAGTTTTAACGCGAGCAAATGACTATTATGAGTTTTCTTGTAGGGTTACTATTTGAATTTGATGCTACTCTAACATAAATCCTTTTTAGCTTGGAGATTACTTTTTTTATAATATATTTAGTTGATTAAAATGTGCAAAAGGATTGCAAACTCTTCCTTTTAATACTATTAGTGCCCTTATAAGTCGAGGTACTTGGAATGAGACTAGTAGCAGTAATCATGGTGGTAAGGGTGGCTAAGGCAACTGAGACAACAAAGGTTGTGGTCTTAGTAAATATATTTGATTTTATAAGATGTTAATGTAATTTAAACATCATGTATAATTAAGATATTTAACTATTAATTTTATATAAAATTATAATTAAATTTTATTTATATAATTAACAAATTGATAATTTCAAATCTTACTATTAATAAATATAATTAACTGATTAGTAATCATTTGTTATATTTTAAAAATAAAAAAATAATTTTTTTGTAAAATAAAAAATTAATAATTTTTTTGTAATTATTTGTAATTATTTTATTTAATAATAAAAATTATTATTTTAAAAATTATTAAATAGTAATATGTTTTATATATTTTTATTATATTAATATATTATATTTTTAAATTATAAATATAAATTATAATATAATTTTATTAAATATAAATTAAACTGTTTATTAAATATTAATAAAATTATATTAAATTTGAAAAGATATTCAGGGTGAAACCCTTGCCATATTATTTGTGCCCCAAAAATGATGGAAAATTACTCAGCAGTCCCAAGGAAGTTCGTTCTCTTCGATTCAAACCCCCCTTAGGCCGAATAGAACGGCGTCTCTCTCTGTCTCTCGTTCTGTCTCGCCCGCCTCAATCTCTCTCTGCTCTCCCTCTATCTCTCATCCTCTCTCTCTCTCTCTATCTCTCCCTATGTCTCCCATCCTGTCTCTCTCTAAAACCATCCATCTCTCTTGGTTTCGCTCTCCGTCTTACAATTTTAGTGAAGAAGCGTCGGTCTCTCTCTTCCTTTCATCCACCGATGCTCTGATGCTACCCACGCCGGAAACCTAACCGTCTCTTATCGGCCGGCTAGATATCCGGCCGGGACTGTTCGAGTTTTTTTCCCCTTAATTTTCTTTAGCCGGATTACAAGTCCTGTTGCCTAATTTTGTCATTTCCGATTTTGATTTCGGAATCTTAGGGTTTCCATTCTCCTATTTATCTGAGTCTTGTTAGTGTCTGCGTTCTTGATCAAGGAAACGAGAAGAACGCCTATGGCTCCGGGGCGTAAAAAAGGAGCAAGCAAGGCGAAGGGCAAGAAGCAGTTGAGTTTGGGCGATCTTGTTCTTGCTAAAGTCAAAGGTCACCCTTTTTGGCCTGCCAAGGTCTCTGCTTTTTCTTTAAATATTTTCCAAGATTCAATTTCTAACATATTTGTTTTGATCTCTTCTTTCTCTGTCTCTTATACACATCTCTCTGTTGTGCATTCTGATGTACTAAGTTGTGCCGCTTAACTGTGAAACATGTGTATATTTGTTCAGAGTTTTGGATTTCATGAATGATCTTTGATTGATTAAAGAAGGGTATTATTATATACACCTGTGCACTCCTGATTAGATACGCGTATATATATATATATATTTTCAGTTTGTGTAAGTTTTAGTTATTTTTTATTGTTGGCATGGACTTTTTTTCCTTTCTTGTTCTGCTTCCATAATTGAGGACTTTGCAAGGTGATGCTTAATTTTGTGGGCTTCATCTTGCAGTCAAATTTTATGTTCAGAAGATCAGTTGGCTTTGGCTATCTTTCTCAACTGGATAACAGGGGTTTCTTTGAGCATCTTGGAATTTTTTTTCTATAGGTCCTCTCTCCTTCTTTCTGAGATGTTCTTTTATGTATTCTTCTTTTCAGTGTTTACATAATTCTGATACACTGAAGTCATTCTTTTGTTATGCATTGGTTTTAGAGTGAGCTATATTTTGCAGGTTTTGGTGTAACATGAGGGTATTGGTATTTACTTAGAATCGTACTTCTGTTTTGGATTACTGTGATGATACTCTATCAAACCTTACTTTTTTTTCTTCCCTTGGCGACTAATGTTACTTTGTTGAATCTTCTTTGGTTTATGCCTATTTGTACTGTACTTATCTTGTTTTTTGGGTTTGAAATTTTCAGATCAGCCAGCCTGAACACTGGGATAAAGCTCCTGACCCCAAGAAATATTTTGTTGAACTCTTCGGAGCTGAGGAGACGTACGTATATTTATGTCAAATTTGACACAGTCCATGCAGCTGAACTGTAGTGATTATGATTTTATTGAAGTGCATTTAATGAACTAATTAAAAGTACATTGTTTGGCAGTCTTGCTAGTTAGGCAGGAAAAATTTTGATAACGTAAATTACTTGAAGCATGTTATTTGCGGCTGAAAAATGAGCTTATGTGCTCCTTTCCCACCCTTCTTCTTGAGGGATAGAGAAAACTGTAGTTTGTTGAATTTTAAGATTTTTGACTGGGTTGGAAATTTTATGTTCGATTCAGTGAGATTTATACTGATGCTAAGTTGAGTTGATGGTGTTTGTAAGCAGTCTTTGTACAAATTAATTTGGATGTCTTTATATGTAGGTCAACAAGATACAAGAATAAGCCATGCTGCCGCAGAAGTGAACCCACGCTGCACCGTCGGGATGCCGAGGGAGTGCCCCAAGCAGTGCCGCGTGCTGCCGCAGCTGTTGAGGCAATCCGTCGGGCTGCGGCATGAGGCTGCCCAGGCTGCTCTTAGCGCTGCTGCAGCCATGGAGGTGCGCGGTAGAGGTACCTGTGGGTAGCGCTGTGGGCTGCCGCAGAAGTTCCCCCAGCCTGCGCTGGGGTGACCTCCCACACGGGCTGCCGCAAAAGTCACCCCAGGCTGTGCCGCGCACTGCCGCAGAAGTTCCCCCAGCCTGCGCTGGGGTGACCTCCCACACGGGCTGCCGCAAAAGTCACCCCAGGCTGTGCCGCGCACTGCCGCAGAAGTGAACCCCGGCTGCGCCGTCGGGCTGCCGCAGAGGTACCAGCGGGCAGCACTGCAGGCTGTCGAAGAAGTTCCCCCAAGCTGCTTTGGGGTGACCTACCCCATGGGCTGCCGCAGAAGTCACCCCAGGCTGCGCTGTGTGCTGTCGCAGAAGTGACCCCACGTTGTGCTGTGAGGCTGCTGCATGCTGCTGCAGAAGTGACAACACACTGCGCTGTCGGGCTGCCGCGGGAGTGCACTCAGTGCCGCCTGCTGCCATAGCCGTTGAGGCAATCCGTCGGGCTGCCACATGAGGCCGCCCAGGCTGCTCTGTGCACTGCTGCAGCTGTTCCCCTGTCCACTTCTGCACGCTGCCGCAGCCGTGGAGGCGCACTGTCGGGCTGCCCTGGAGGTACCAGCGGGCAGTGCTGTAGGCTGCCGCAGAAGTTCCCCCGGGCTGCACAGTAGGGCTACAGCAGAGGTACCAGCGGGCAGCGCTGCGCCGCAGCAGTTCCCCCAGGCAGCTCTGTGGGCTGCTGCAGCTGTGGAGGTGCACCGTTGGTCTGCTGCAGTGGTACCAGCAGGCAGCGCTGCGGGCTGGTGCAGAAGTTCCCCCAGGCTGCGCTAGGGTGACCTCTCCGGCGGGCTGCTGCAGAAGTTGTCATAGGTTTTGAGCAAATTTTGGTTTTTAGCTGAAGGACTATGAGTGTTATTGTTAAGCCTGTTTTTTTATGAGAAATGCATACTAGTGGATTAGCTAGTCATTTAAAGGGATAAGACCATTGCACTATTTGATGATAGGTTTTACTAGCTTTACTTTCAAAAGAATGTGTCTAAAGTGTGTCATAGTATCACATTAGTCAAGTTGCTAAAGTTAAAAAGCATAACACTAGTTTATATACTCAACTTCTTATTCCATATCTATATTAGTGTGATCTAAGCATGAATTTATCATTGGTTTGTCTAAAATAACTTATGGTCATAATTCTATTCTTCTTGCTGTTGACAAATTAAAATAGCTCATTTCATGCTCTACAATAAGTCTACTAATGTATCACATGTTTCTCCTTCATCATTGAAAAACTTAGATTTAGTATATATTTACTTAATTTGCCTAATGACTTTAATATTAATTCTATCTTCAATGTGGAGAATATATTGCCTCAATGATGTACTTTTGAGCTTTCTTTTTGGCCTTTTAGTCTTGTTACATAAACTATTATGCCCAATATGACATTAAGAATATCTTAAATGATGAACACATTGCTTCTTCTCAAAGCATATATTAACACTATTTTGTCCAATAAAAAGCACCTCTAACTTTTGATGCTATTTGGCTTCCTTAAGATATCTTTCGTTTATTGACTCTTACTTTGCTAGATGCTTAGGTCGCATCTACCTTAACGGAATTGAGTTCTCTTCAATTAAAGGTGAATGATGCAATAACTGATAAAGGAAGATATTTCCTATTCTATAGGATCTTATTTTGTGTCTAATTAAGATACTTTTTTTTAGAGTATTTTTATTTACACACTTATTATAATTTTCTTATTCAAAAAATTTTTATTTATATATTTAATAGAATTTTCTTATTTAAGATATTTTTAATTCTTATTCAAATTATATGTAAAATTTCCTCATTTTTAGTATAAATTTTTTTTTGTTATTTTTATTTTTTTCCTGCAACTCATTTTATAAATAAAATTCAACATTAATTTTGTCAATCAGATTATTCATTAATTATTGAGTTTAATTTTAGGATAAATTTCTGCGTTTAATTTGAGTTTTTTGATAGATTCTTGTGCTGCTCTTTTATTATATCATTTGGTTCATTTCTGTTCTACATCAGTTTAGTTAGAGACAATTGTGACAAGACAAGAGCAAAAAGTCTAAAAACTTCATTTTTCATTGAATATCCATTGAAGTAATTTATAATTATATCTCAAGTAGTAGAAAACTAGATATACAGGGAATGCAACAGAAAAAAAATAGAAGCAAAATGAAAGAAAAATGCATTTTATAGTTGTATAATGAGTCTTTTCCTTTTTATCATTGACATTCTTGCATGCATTTTAAAAAGCTATAGGTACAAGTAATGATGACAAAAGATTATAGAAAAAATTTTGACGGATCATTCAAATAAGGCAATAGCCATGCCAACAGAGACATGCTTTGGTTCAAAAGGATGCCTGTAGGACTGACCATGTGTGCGATACGCGAGAAGCAAAGGTGGTGTGCTAATTCAATGCCCTCTCCTTATTGTTTATGCACTAAATAGTTAATAGATTTTAAGATTTTTTGTAGTTACCGTTTAGACATTTTTTGTGTAAAAACAGTGCTTCAAATGTACAAGTAATGTACCATACGAATTTTAGATTATAGACTCTAACCTTAGAAGCATAACCTTAACAATAAGGCGAGTGCTTGCTAGAATATGTGGTCAATTGTCATGATGACTTCATGGATATTAATTGCATATATCTATAGGGCATGAATATGTAGTTATATTGTGCTTTCGAAAACCAAAAACCAAACAGCAAAAAAGGTCATTCAATTGGTAGAAAGAGAGAAGAAATAATCTTGTGTGAACACGTTTCTGAGTATAACAATTGCAAGTGAAAATCTCAGCTACCCAAAATTAGTATTGAGTATGCTAGAACATTGAATCTCAACCATCAAAGAAATTGTATGAAGAGAGTTTAAGTGTTTGATAAGCATAAATAAAATTATGAAGGCATACTTTCTATAACTTGATGGGGACCTTAGCGTAAAGAGCAACATAATGGGTAGTCCTAAAAATTTGTGAAAGTCAAATGCAAAGTGTGATTCTTATTATAAGATAGTAATTTATTGTGTGAGCATAAATTTATTGCACAAAAAGCCTTACTGGGGATGTTGGTGGTATTTTTCAGGTAAGTGGTCACTAACTTTTAATTGAAGTTCTTACATTCTTTTCTTCTTTTTTGTCAAAAAAATTTTCTAATTGCTATTTGTTAGGAAGGTTACACATTTTTTAATTATGGGGTTTTGGCAAGTTCATAAACCGATTTCTTTTTACCCATTATCTATGGAATTCTTTCCCTGAGTACTGTTGATCTTTAATCTTTGTGATCTCTTATGTGCTTTCCCTTCTTTTGTTCTTTGCAAAATTTAAAAAATTTGTCTTCATTTTAACCTATTGAGATTAACTTTAAAAATGCATATTGCAAAGTCGCTTTATTTCTCAAATTCTTAAAACCTGATTAAAAGTATCACCTAATAGCCACTTTTCCCCCCTCATGAAACATCCCGAATTGAACAATAGCATGACTTTTGTATACCAAGAGCCTGTTAAGTCGTCATAATATGTAATGAAGTTATTTGTAGTATAGAAAAATGAGGAATAAGAAGCTATATACAACCTAAATGTAGGGTTTTAATTGTAAAACTTCTAAAATCATTGTACAATATTATTTGGTGTAGAAATTTCATTTATACTTAGATTGCTGCTGCTTGGAAGCCTTTGGTGAAGAAGCTAGGATTGCAAAAATCCATCTGTTAAATTGCCACCTTTATGATGCAAGTACGAGAATTCTAATCTTCATTTCCATTGCATTTTTTTCATGATTTTGATTTGTATCGCTATTCCAAGCATAACTAATGTTCAACCAAGCTTTCAGTTGATGGTAAAACATTTCTCTAATTCTTGCTCGAAACAATTCTAACACTAGCATATGATGACTAACCCTAAAACTATATGTGTTCTTGTAAAAATATTTGTGGTTTTCCCCTGCTCTATTGTTTTTGGTATTGATATATTTCAAATGATGGTAAATCAACAAGTTCACTGATAATGTATTTGGTGATAAGGACCATCGTGAAATATGTTCTTTTTACAAATTAATTCAGATTTAACCTCTATAACTTGTTAAAACTGATAATCTAATTTTTTTATCTCTTTTTTATGTAAGAGTGATCGTACGAATATTAATCATATGCAAATACTGAAAAACACACAATAATGTTTACGTAGTTCACCTATAATGTGTGAGTTACGTTCACGGTATGATATGATAATTCTTAAATCACATAATTCACTCTTATTATCAAGAGATACAGTCTGGTTGTGGAAAATCACTTCTTAATCACATGTAAAATATCTACTCCTTAATCAGTTACAATAATCTCTCGATCAAAGAGTTGATTTCCTTATCACTTTAAGGGTATCTCACTTTGTTTTTCAATAAATTTATCAAGAGTTTGTGATAAAACCTTTCCTAGAGAACAATCACTCAATGTGTACAGACTACTAGAGCAAAATATAGATCTTCTCCTTTTTTTGTTGGCAATGTTGTTTCACCCATTGTCGGTGTTACTTGGACATTATGCTAATACTATCTGTACGTGTTGCTGTTGCTATCCGCGTGCATTGCTAATGTTGTCTGTATAGACTGTTGCTATTGTCCGTGTGCACTGTTAATGTCGTGTGCTACTTCCTTAGTTGTGTTTACTAATGCAGGTACATCATCCTAAACATGCTACTAGTGCAAGGAAACCTCCTGGATGTTATGCTGATACTGGTATACCTTCCTGGACTTATAGGGACGTCTACTACTATTGGTATACCCTCCTAAATGTGCAGGGACGTGCTACCTTGCCTTTGTCGTTTACTTAATTTTCTACAACTCACTTTTTTCTTGCAAGATACATATAGCATTTATAGAACCTTGAGATTAGGGATACACGATTATCAACGGTCATCATTAATTCCCAAAGGTTACCCTACAATCAATGGTCAGATTTGAGTTCTAAAAGTTAAAGTCAACGGTCAACAGTCAGTAGTCAATCTTGACCTCTAAAATTTAAGGTCACACTCAACATTGACTCCTCAACATCAAGTTTGACTTATAATCATTGATTTTTTCCAATGACCTTTCTGCATCTCAATGACATTCATAACCTTAAATCAACACATATAACAGTGTGAGATGTTGTTGACAACAAATTTAACATTAGTCATCCAAAATAGGCTTAACACTTGGAGTTATCATATATGGGTAGGTGAATGATCATGCTATTTTTTATTTTATGTTATATATTAGAAATCTTTAGTTTCATAACACATTTTTGTCTTTGTTGGTTCTTCCATATTTGCTGAGACTTGATTAAGGTTAAATTGTATGAAAAGTTTTATGCATTATGTTCCTTATCACATGTTATTGCATCACTTTGTGGTTAATGAGCCAAAATTGGTTTTTTCCACTATCTAGGTACATAGATGCTAACCAAAAACCAATCAAGTATGCCAAAATTCCGCAAAAATGGCTAATTTGAAATAATCGATGTTGTTAATGAGATCATTGTGAAACTAGCTGCAAAGCATACAATGGAATTCCCAATTACTGAGGTTGGTTTACTTTTTAACTTTTACTTATATATAGTAGCAATCCTTTTGACATTAGAATAATTCAAGAGAAAATCTTTTTGATCAATTCAACTAGTATGGAACCATTTTGTTTTTTCATTTTTGGGTTGCTTTGTCTCGATTATTGTAAACCTAATGGTTTTCCATTGTGCCTAATTCATGTGTAGACATGCCTATTGACATGGGAAGTCTTAGGGGTAGAATTTGTTCCTAGTGATAAAAAAATTGCACAATGATAATACGAAAGGTTATAAAGATTGCTACAACAAAGAAGACCTATATATTTTGTATCAATTTCAAGAATGGTGAACTTGAGAAGGTCGTGCTCACCATTGACAATCTACCTTTAAGATGAAGAAGCCATACTGTGGTCAAATGAGCATTTTTTGTGTGCATATATTATCATGATTGTCTTGCATTGATTATTAGGAGATCTACTAGTCAATTAATCATTCCAATTTACTGTTAGCTTAGACATCAAATCTATAATTGTTTGATCCCTCTAATTTGTAAAGCAATGAAACTTGGTGATTTGTTGCATCAAAGACTATTAGGTCTTGGGAAGGACTATGTATAGATTAAATATAACTGTGCGTCCTTATATTTTTTAACTTTATTGATCTTTCTAATTTTTAAGGTTGTCACGAGATTAAACCTTTAGTACTTATCTTTTGGTTGTTTGGTGGTTAAGGTTAATTAGACCATATGTATTTGGATTGACTATAAATAAGGAGAAACAGGAAACTGTTTCATTATGAGATGATAAAAAGATCTTTAATTGGTAATCTTTAATTTTTTTTAAAAAAAAATCTATACTACCATTAAATAATCTTAACAAAAACTATCAAACTATATGATGTGACATTCTTATGTGTAAAACCCACTATCATGTACTATAATTAAAGACACGACATTTACATGTAATTTAATTAAAAAATAAAAAATAAAATAATTCAATAAAAAAATTAAAAATCCAAAATTCTCTCTTTGTTTCTCTCTCCTCCCCTTTTTCTCGCTTTTCAATTTCTCTCACACTGCAAAAATCAACCTAATCCAAAATTGAATACAATCATAAGTAATTGAACATGACACTTCTTCTCTATCGATGAAATTTATTGAATCTCATCACCTAGATCTTTCCTTACTATGCATTTGTATTGTGAATGTGTATGGAACAAGAAGAAATAAGATGAACTATATACAATTAGATCCAATAACTAATATACTTGTAGCTAGATCCATGTCCAAATTGTTTATTAATCTTATTCAACCACTTCAACCACTGTCTCTTATACACATCTAGATGTGTATAAGAGACAGGCTTTGAATCATTTATTAGAATTAATGTTACATATTGTTTTGCTGTCTCTTATACACATCTAGATGTGTATAAGAGACAGCAAAACAATATGTAACATTAATTCTAATAAATGATTCAAAGCCTGTCTCTTATACACATCTAGATGTGTATAAGAGACAGGGATATATCATACTATATAGAGAAATAAGATTCCTTTGAAATATGAAATGATGTATTACTTATTTAAGATGAATCCACTGGTTATAACAAAACAATATGTAACATTAATTCTAATAAACGATTCAAAGCTATGAATCTATAGTGGACCTGTCTCTTATACACATCTAGATGTGTATAAGAGACAGGGATATATCATACTATATAGAGAAATAAGATTCCTTTGAAATATGAAATGATGTATTACTTATTTAAGATGAATCCACTGGTTATAACAAAACAATATGTAACATTAATTCTAATAAATGATTCAAAGCTATGAATCTATAGTGGACTTCATGTACATTAATTAAGTAAAGATTTCAATTAATACACCTAAAAGGAAATGAGAGTCCCACTTCAAAAGATTAGGTAGATTCTCATGTTAAGCTTTCATTTTGGTAAGAACATGATCACCGATATCATTATCCAATGTATACTATTATAAATACATTTTCATACCTATTATATATCAATTAAAGACATTCTTTAGTTTTAGTATTGTTTATATAATAATATAGTCATTGATAAATTTTAAAAATAAAGTCAACAAAATAAATATACTTTGCAAAGATATTATGATGATATCATAATTATGATATGCCTATTACATCAAAGTATTATTTTCAAATATTTCTAGTTGATGCATCATCAAGAGTGGACATTGATAAAGTTATAAGACTAATATATGTTGTATTTCTTTCTTATGAAAAAAATAGTTAATCTCATAAAGTAAAGTATGTAGGTACTTAAACAAACATATGAGCGTTTATTAGTTGAACAAGTTCATTAAATTGACTCGTTATAAGAATTTTCAAATGGAACATTATTTGTGTGTCTAAAGAATTTCTCATAAAAATTGTGTAAGTGATCCTTTGACTTGAGATCCCCAAGATATCTCATTTAGGAATCAATTTACTTTGATCTCACTTATAGGTCTTAATCAATAATTGTGATGAAGTTGGAAATATCATGAATTATATGGTGAGAGTTGACTAATCAGTAAAGGATTCATCACCATAAAGTAATCATGGAAAAATGTTTCATTTTCTCCTGATAAGTATTAATTGAAGAAATCCTTGCATAAGGTGGAATGATTATTCATGAGTAGTTATGATCTTATTCATGAAATCAATGACCATATTAATGTTTAAGAACTAATAAAATTAAAAAAATATGGAGTAGATACTAATTTTATACTCTGTCTAATTAGAATATTAGTATAATAAAAGAATTAAATTACATTAAGAGACTATGTATTAAAAAGATTAGTCAAACCACTTTATCAGCCCTAACATTTGGGTGGTCATAATACATAACTAAATGTTAATCTTGATCTATGAATATGAATTGATTAATAAGAGAATTAACAATAAATTAAAAAAGTTTAATTAATCTAATCTCCTAGGATTATAATTTATATTCATTACCATTATGTTACAATTTTAATAGGTCATACATTTAAGGACAATTGGAGAAATATAAAATAAAGATCAAGTAGAACTCAGTTGAAATATTGGAGAAACTTATAAAGTCAAATATATGAAATTTAAAAATATAATGGCTAAAATGAAATTCATTGAAAATTGGCACAAATCACTTTAAAAGCATTCTAGAATCACAATCCATATAAATACCTCACAACATGGTTAGATAATGCATGTTTAGTACATTAGGGTTACTTGTATTTTGCTCCCTTTGTCCTTCAAAGGGTTTTAGGTTCTAAAAGTTTTTTCTTCATTGTTTGTATAGATAACAATTAGAGGTTGGATACTTGTACAATAGTAGTTTGCAATAACTCACTAATAGGCCTAATGTTGAGTTCATCTTCAATGGCTAATGTTAGATTTGTTGTTAGCACTATCTCACATGGTTTGATGTGTTGATTTTAAGGTTATGAATATCGTTGAGATGCAGAAAGGTCATTGATAAAAATCGGTGATGACAGGGCAACCCTAACAAAGAAAGATTGACCGTTGACCATTGACCATAAATTTTAAGACTCAAATATAGTTGTTGATTGTAATGTAACTTTTAAGAATCAATGATGACCATTGATGACAATGTAGCCCTAATCTCAAGGCTTTATAAATACTCTATGCATCTTGCAAGAAGAAAAAGAGTTGCAAAAAATTGAGTAAATAGTAGAAGCAAGGCAACTGGCCAAGGAGAGTGCAACAGTCACCAAGGAGAAACAGTAAGGTGCAGTCGCCCAAGGAGGAAAGAAGAAAGAGAGCAAGGTAGCTATCCACCCACACAAACAAACCCTCAACAAGATAGTCATCGCACTAACAAACCCTCATAAAGGTAATAGTAGCAGCTGACCACCACACCAAGAGGCTTTCCAGCAAACCATTAGCATGTCCCAGCACATCCAAAAGGCTTTCTAGTAGACCAACAACACATCGTTGCATGTTCAGGAGGGTGTACCAGCAGCAATAGATGTCCCTACAGGTCTAGAAGGGTATACCAGCACCAAACAACACATCTAACACAATATACCCACACCAACAAACACTACCAAGGTAATGCGGAAAACCCCAAAAAGACGTGACTTAAGGACCCAACGCACACAAGGAATTAAAGAACAATCAATAAAGCTAAACCAAAGTTAAATAACAGAAACCCTAGACCCAACATTTGAAGGAACACGAACCTAAGTTATTTAAGAAGGATATGGACGCCACACTCTAGAAAATAAAAGAATTGGGAGTGATGAGTCGATTGGAATACCACAAAAAAAGTACCTTTTGATAAGTTCTTTAGTTCTCAAAAGAATCGAGGGAGAAAAGACTTACTTTCTATTTCACTCAAAGTTGTATGATTTTTCAGAGCCTACAAGGGATGACTATTTATAGCCAAAGATAGCAATTCTAAAGAGGCACAAATTCCTACTTAGCACAAATTCTTATTTGGAGAAATCCCTAACAATGGACTAATTCCAACAGACAATAAATTTCTATTTAAGAGTGAATGTTATTACTTAGTATAAGGCACCAAGTACTTCAATTATATTAATTAGTCATCTACTCTTTGTCAAACTTGAATTCGCACTATTTGAAACTTGGTTGGCCTAAATGTCCTCAATACGCCCATTTAGCGATTCTTTAATCTTTTTGGATTTAGCTTATGTTATTGGGCCTTCTAGAATGTGCAATGGACCTTTTGCATCCATTGAAGCTCTAGCTTGTGTTATTAAGCCTTCTACAATGTGCAATAGACTTCTTGCATCCGTTGGAATCTTCCACCTATCATCTCTGCGGTTCTCATGACAAGGCAGTAGCCACACTAGTAAACATCACCAAGGTAGTAGCCACACTAGCAACCCAACAAAGTAGCTAAGGAAGACAAACAGAAGGAGGTGGAGCAACAGCACAAGGGTCTTGCACCAGCAACCAACGCGCAGCAGCAGGTGGTGCACCAATAAATGGTAGCGGTGCGCAAAGATAGTAGCAATGGTGCAAGGAAATAGCAACACTGTGGGCAAATAGCAATAGCGGCATGAGTAGACAGTCGTAGCACACTCAAATAGCAGGAACAACACATGTGAATAGCAGCCGCAACATGTGTGGACAAAAGTCATAGCTTGTGCAGATAGCGGGCATAGTGCCTACAAACAGTAAGTACAACACGTGCAGACAATAGGCAGCAGTGACAGCATATGCAGATAACATTAATAGTGCACGCAGATAGCAGCAAATAGACGCGATAGCACATACGGATGATAGTGCATATGGAAAACATTAATAGTGCCACACAGATAATAGTAGCAGTGCCTACGGACAGCATTAGCAGCATGCACGGATAGCAACAATAGTGCATGCAAATAGCATTAACAGTGGACAACATTAGCAACACACATGGATAGCTACATCAACACGTACAAACAACATTAGCATCACGCGCAGGTAGCACCGATAGCGTGTGAAACAACATTGGTAGTGAAGAAGAAGATCCATATTCTGCTCTAGCAATCTGTACACATCAAGTGATCATTCTGTAAGAAACATTTTACCATAAACTCTTAATAAATTTATTGAAAAATAGGGTGGGATACCCTTCTACAAGTGGTTAAGTAGTGATCCTTTCATAAGTGGTTAATGAGTGATCCTTCCATAATCACATTGTATCCATGGATAACAAGAGTGGATTATGTGATTTAGGAGTGATCTTATCACACCGTAGATGTATCTCACATATTGTGGGTGAACCACTTAAAAATTATCGTGTGCTTCGGTGCTTATGTGTGATTGATATCCGTACCACCACTCTCACATAAAGAATAGATAAAAAAATTGGATAATCGAGTTTAACAAATCATAGAGGTTAAATCCAGATCAATTTGTAAAAAAGGTATATATCATACTAATTCACTCTCCTCTTAATATGAGACCTAAAACGGTACTTATTAAGTGGTATTAGAGTTTGGTTTATCTGCTGATCCAATTTTTCTGCTTCGAAGTGAAGTTGTGCATTATTTGTGAGTTTTTATTTTTACTACTACTTGAGATTATGGATAGTGTGAACAGTGTCAACACGTAAGGGATCCCTACGTTTGATGGACAAAATTATTAATTATATATGATAGAATGTTTCCATATCTAATGTCCCTTAGTCTTGATATCTTTGAGTCTGCTATTAGTGGCTTCATCCTTATTGCTGAAGGTGGTCCTATGATGCCGACTAATAAGAAGAACTTGGAGTGTGATGAAAAAGTGAGAAATGCCTTATATGTCTCCCTGTTCGATAAAGAATTCACTAAGGTAATGGGGTGCAACACAACCAAGCAAATTTAGGAAAAATTGAAGAATATCTATGAAGGAGACAAGGTTGTGAAGGAAGTCAAGCAACAAATTTGGAGGAGCAAATTCAAAGACATAAAAATGCAAAATGATAAAAATGTGGATGTGTTCTTCACAAGAGTCCATGAAATAATTTTCTTCATCAAAGTCTATGGAGAGGAGATCCACAATGCTACTATGGTAAGGAAAATACTTAGAACCTTACTGGAAACTTACAACACCAAAGTCTCTTCTATAGAAAATAAAGATCTAGATAGGCTTCCTTTAGATGACTTGCACTGCATATTGGTGGCTTATGAAATGAGAATAGCCCAAATGAAAAAAGAAAAGAAGTCTAAGGTGGAGAAGGAGTTAACTTTTAAGGCAATGGGAAAATTAAAGATTAAAGACCAAGAAGGGAGCGTCTAACAGTAGCTTTAAAGAAAAAGATGGTGATACTAAGCTAGATGAAGTCATGACATACATCACCAAGAACTTGAGAAAAGGAAAAGGGAAGTTTAAGAGAAAATTACCATTAAAGTGCTTCAGGTATGGAGCAATCAGACACTTTGCCATGGATTACCAAAAGAGAAGAGAAGCAAACAGTGAGGATGATGATGAGCTGGTCCCAAGGAGGAGAACAAAGCAATCCAGCTACTTTAAAGTTGAAAATTCAGATACCAAAGGGAAAAAGAAATTCTTTAGATCCAAAGGAAGGAATTTCCTGAGCAAGTTGGATGAAGAAGATTTTGAAGAGGAAAGTGATGATGATTCTGATGATGAGGCTACAAAGGATCTACTGGTTGCTTAAATAGATGATAATTAAGAATCTTTAAGTGATGAGGAATCAACAGAAGAGGAAGAGGATGAGTCGATGCAACAACTTCAGATTAAGTTGAGGGCTTGTTTGCACAAAAATAACCAGCTAGAAAAAGAGGTAAATCATCTAAAGAAGTTGTATGAAAATTCTAGTGTTGATGAATTTGATCTCCAGGTGAAGATAAAGGAGTTTAAAGAAAAAGAGAAGGAGTAGTTGAAGAGAATTAAGGAGTTAAGCATACTTGAGGCAAAGCAAGGCAAGATACATAAAGACCTTGGTGCTAAGGTGATTACATAAGAGCAAGCGATGTTGACTTTGCAAACCAAGCTTCAGAAGGCAAAGTTCGAGCTAAAGAAGCATGAAGAAAGCCTTATGCAGGCTATGGAAGTGAAAGGAAAATCATCATTAGCAAATGCCATCAAGGAGGATTCTACTAGAAAGTTGGATGAGTGTCTAATTAAGCAAAGACCTCATTTTATTGGGAAGAAAGGACCTGGCTACATTGAAAAGCCAAGTGAGAAGGTAGAAGAAAAGAAAAAAATTGTGTTTGTGCTCAAAAGCAAGCTCAATAACATGATGGAGAAGAGACACCAACCCAAATTAAAATGGGTTAGGAAAGATATGGTGGAGACTCCCATCCAAAGGGGACAGGTTGTCAAAGATGGAGAGAAGGCTGTCATACCAATGGCTAAAGAAAGGAGACATGGACTTAGTAAGAGAAGTAAATATAGGTTTAAAGGTTTTTGCTGGAGCTGTGGTAAGTATGGGCACAAACCCAATGTGTGCTGGAGCACGATGCGAAATGTGAGGCAAGAGTCTAGAGGGAGACTTTATCAAGAAAGGAGATAGTCTTTGGTAGACAGAAGTCATATCTCACTTGGAAACAGGTTTGATTTGTTGGGAGAGATCTATAGAAGATGCAAAAGGGTTGCACATGCTACTAAGGACTGTTGGACATTGTTGCCCTATCAAGGAATGCAAAGGAGAACACCAATGCAAGCTCCTCCATTCGGCCAAAATAGAAGAAGAGGAAAAGAAATGTCTATGGTTATGGAAATAGCTTTAAAAGTTTCCAAGAAAGAAAAGCCATGGATCCTAGAAAGTGGCTGCTCTTTGCACATGACAGGAGACTCCAAGATGTTGAAGGGAGTAGCCAAATATGATGAAGGGTCAGTCAAATTTGGAAATGATGGTGCCTTAAAGATTCAAGGTATTGGTGCTGCTGAAATTGGTGTAGAAAAGTTGAAATCAAAGAAAATGCTTTATGTTGAAGGGCTAAAATACAATCTTATCAGTGTTAGCCAACTTTGCAATGATGGACATGAAGTTACTTTCAACAAGAGTGACCAAAACTCTAAATTTTTCCTGTTTGCATGTTATGCATTTCTCACATATCCTCTCAACATCTCGTTACATGCGTGGCCAAAAGAAATGTTCATTAAGGACATTTAGGGTTTTCTTAACACCGAAATGACCCATTAGACCGCCTTTATGAGCTTCTCTTACAACCAACACCCTCAAAGAACTCATAGGCATGCATAAACGATTTTCCCTAAATAAGAAACCCTTATGCCTATAAAACCTCTCACAGGCTGACGTCTCACATGCTTCATACACATTAGCAAAGTCAAGATCAATCACATATAAATTCTTAACATGTTCAAATCCTAATAAGTTTGCAGAAGTGTAGAGATAAGGGCATACCTCCAAGATAATGTATCAGCTACCACATTTTCCTTACCTTCTTTGTATTTGAGGATGTAAGGAAAGGTCTCAATGAATTCAATCCACTTGGCATGTCTTTTGTTCAACTTTCCTTGTCCCTTCAAGTGCTTCAAAGATTCATGGTTAGTATTGACAAACTCCTTGGGCTAAAGGTAATGTTGCCATGTCTTCAAATCCCGTACCAATGCATACAACTCTTTATCATAGGTAGGATAATTAAGGCTTATTCCACTTAACTTTTCACTAAAGTAAGCAATTGGGTGCTTTTCCTGCATCAAAACAACTCCAATGCTAATATTTGAAGCATCACACTCAATCTCAAAAGCATTTGCAAAGTTAGGTAAAGCAAGTAAGGGTGCAGAACTGAATTTTTCTTTGATGCAATTAAAAGCCTTGTCTTGGTCACTACCCCACCTAAAACTCATGTTCTTTTTTATAAACTCGGTGAATGGTGCAGCAATAGTGCTAAAGTCCTTAACAAAGTGTCTATAGAAACTAGCTAGACCATGAAAGCTACTCACATCACTAACTAACTTAGGTGTAGGTCAATCACGAATTGGCTTAACCTTTTGCTCATCAACCTTAACACCTTTAGCACTGACAATATAGCTAAGAAATGGGATTTGATTAGTACAAAAGGAACATTTTTCTAAGTTAGCATAATCTTTCTTAGAACGTAAAACACTTACAATGAAATGTAAATGATCAAGATGCTCTTCCAGGATTTTACTATAGACCAAAATATCATCAAAATACACAATTACAAATTTACCAATGAATGGACACGAAACATGATTCATTAGTCTCATAAAAGTACTTGGTGCATTGGTGAGACCAAATGGCATAACAAGCCATTCATACAAAGCGTACTTAGTTTTGAAGCTGTTTTTCACTTATCTCCCACTCTTATCCTAATTTGATGATATCCACTTTTCAAATCAATCTTAGAAAAGACACATAAACCATGCAGTTCATCCAATATGTCATCTAATCTAGGTATGAGGTGACAATACTTTACAGTGATTTTGTTGATTGCTCGATAATCAATACACATCCTCCAAGTCCTATCTTTTTTGGGTACAATTATGATAGGAACAACACATGGACTTATGTTTTCCCTCACATATCCTTTGGAAATAAACTCCTCAACCTGCCTTTGAAGCTCCTTTGTCTCCTTAGGATTACTCTTATATGCTGGCCGGTTAGGGATGGATGCACCCAAGATGAAATCAATTTGATACTCAATTTCTCTATTAGGTGGCAATTCACTTGGAACATCGTTAGAGAATACATCTTCAAATTCCTGCAATAGAGCAACAAGAACAATAGACAAAGATGGGTCAAACTTGTTAGTGTTAAAATAAGCCTCCTTGTAAAAATGTATGATCATAGACTAATTGGTAGAGAATGTTCTTTTGACATCACTTTCTTTTTCATAGAAACTCTCTCTTTTCTTCTCTTTTTCCCTTTTCCCCACATTTTCTCCTCTATTTTCTTTTTTATCAATCTCTTTTTTCTGTTCACTCTCATTTTTAATCCTTAAATGATCCTCATAAGCTTGTTAAGGTGATAATGGTACAAGAGTGATGAGTTTTTCATTCATTACAAAGGAATATTGATTCTTGAAGTTGACATGCATAACTCGCCTGTCAAATTGTCATGGTCTTCCTAATAAAATTTAACCCACATGCATAGGTACAATATCACATAAACCTTTATCATCGTACCTTCTGATAGAAAATGATATAAGCACTTCCTTATTTACCTTGACTTTACCACTCTTATTCAACTACTAAAAATTATATGGCCTAGGATGCTTAATAGTACGTAAATTCAGCTTCTCAACCATAGTTGTACTAGTAACTTTAGTACAACTCCCACCATCAATAATTATACTACATACCTTATCTTTGATAAGACACCTTGTCTGAAAGATGTTGTCTGGTTCCACCTCATTTTTTTCCGTTGCTTACACATTCAATGCTCGCCTTGAATCGGATACTCCTCTCCATCACTTTCACCCTCTAATGATGGCACAGATCATCATCTGATTCACTTTCAGTTTCAACATCTTCATTACTTCTCAAGATCATTACACGCTTATTTGGACATTAAGATGCAATATGACCCTTGTCCAAACACTTAAAACATTTAACATCTTTATTTATACTTGGTTAGGGTTCAAAATTACCTGTCTCCTTGCTAAAACCCGCATTTTTGTGCTTAGATAGCTCGGCTGTGGAGTTGTAATTGGCCATCTTGTCCCTTTTACTCCGATTTGGCTGCCAAGATGAGGTAGAAAACGAATATTGAACAAAAGTGTGGAACCCTTTCGATTAAGTTATCTTTCAACTTTCATTATCATGTGCACCATGTCTTCTAATTCCACATAATGTTGCAACTCAACCACATTTGCTATGTCCCTATTTAGCCATTGTAGAAATCGAGCCATGGTTGCCTCTCTATCTTCTTCTACATTTGCCCTAATCATGGTAATCTTCATCTCCTTGTGGTAGTCCTCCACATTTTTGGTGCCCTGAGTGAGCCCTTGCAGCCTTTTGTATAACTCCTTGTAATAGTGATTAGGGACAAACCTCCTCCTCATAATATCCTTCCTCTCCTTTCATGTATCAATAGGTCGCTTATGATTCCTTCTCCTAGTCAAAACAAGTTGATCCTACCAAATAATAGCATAATCAGTAAATTTAACTGCAACAAGTTTTACTCTTTTTCTCCTCGGAATAGTTGTGGTAGTCAAAAACCAATTCAACCTTCTTCTCCCATTCTAGGTATACATCAGGATCATTCTTACCTTGGAATGGAGGAATTGTCATTTTAGGAGCCTCATATTCCCCATGCCTCCTTTGCAACTCTACTATTGTATTAGCTTGCTCCTCATCTCTCTCTCCCTCATATCATCAAATATGGTGTTCATGCGCTTCGAATTGTTGTTGCATAGCTTTGATCATGAAGGACACATCACTAGCTCCCTTTTGAGTTACACCTTGTCTTTAGATGCCATAGTATTACTTTTACACAAAATAATTAAGATACCTCATAAATCATCCCTCACGTGTTTCACTCAAAAAAGGTGTCACACTCCCTCGTGTTTACACTCTTGATGGTTTTTTTTTTTTTCCTTTATATGAACTTTCACTCTTGCCTTTTACCACTCAGATTTCCCCTTTCAACTCTATCAAGAAATAAGCAACGTAAATCAAGAGTATTGATTTTGAGTAGAATAAGATAAATGACGTAGAATTTAACAATTTGGAGAACAAGGATAGGAATATGACCAAACTGTTAACCTTATCAATAACTTGAATTTGATGTTCTCTTTCTATTATTCTTCTTCCTTCTTTTTTTTTTTTGTTGATCCTTCTTTTTTTTTTTCCTTTTCATAAACAGAAAACCATAGTAAAATACTTATATGTCACAATTGGAATTAAAATTAGCACATTTATAAGCTTAACAAACAAACAAAGGGAGAAGGATTGCAAACAAACAAATTTGTGCATTTGAATGGTAATGCACAAAATAGAAAAACTCAACAGAAATAAATAAATCACAATGTAGAAAATTGGAGAGTGAGTGGATTCAACTTGATTTAGAAATAGACTCTGATACCAATTGATGTGGAAAACCCCAAAAAGATGTGGCTTAAGGACCCAATTGTTGTCAACACCATCTCACACAATTATATGTGTTGATTTAAGGTTATGAATGTCGTTGAGATGCAGAGAGGTCATTGGAAAAAATCAGTAATCACAAGTCAACCCTAATGTTAAAGAGTTAATATTGACCATGACCCTAAATTTTAGGGGTCAATATTGACCTTTGATCGTTGACCATTGACTCTAAATTTTAAAACTCAAATCTTTTCGTTGATTGTAAGGCAACCTTTGGGAATCAACGATGACTGTTGATGATCATGTAGCCTTAATCTCAAGACTTATGCATCTTGCAAAAAGAAAGAGAGTTGCAAAAAATTGAGTAAATGATAGAGGCAAGGCAGTCGATCAAGGACAGAAAGAAAGAAGGCAAGGCAACCGGCTAAGAAGAGTGAAGTAGTTGACCAAGGAAAGTGTAGCAATCACCAAAGAGAAGCAACAAAGTGCAATTGGAAAAGGAGGAAAGAAAGAAAGAGAGTAAGGTAACTGTCCACTTATACCAGCAAACCCTCATCAAGACAGCCACCACACTAGCAAGCCCTCATAAAGGTGATAGCAACAGCCGACCACCACACTAGCACATCCAAGAGGCTTTCTAATAGACCAACACGTCCAAGAGACTTTCCAGGAGACCAATAACACGTCGTTGCATGTTCATAAGGGTATACCAGCAATAACAGACATCCTTACAGGTCGAGGAGGGTATACCAACACCAATAGCACGTCTAGAAGGCTTCCTTGCACCAACAACATCTCTAGGATGATATACTTGCACCACAAATACCATTAAGGCAGTAGCCACACTAGCAAACAAATAAAGCAGCCAAGAAAGACAAATCAAAAGAAGGTGGATCAACAACACAAGGGTCTTGCACTAGCAACCAACGCGTACCAGCAAGTGGTGCACCAGCAAACGACAGCAGTGCACAAGGATAACAGCAAGGCGCGAGCAAATAGCAGCAGTGGAGAATACCGACGTGAGCAAACAACAGTAGCACACTCAAATAGCAAGAATAACACTTGTGAACAACAGCTGCAACATGTGCGGAAAGAAGGCACACAACTTGTGTAGATAGTGGGCACAACACATGCAAACAGTAGGTATAGCATGTTTGGACAGCAGACAACAACAACAGCACATGCAAACAGTATTAACAACACACATAGACAGTAGTAGACAAACACACATGGACAACATTAATGACCCACATGGACAATATTAATAGGGAGTACGAACAACATTAATAACACGTATGAACAACATTAATAGTGCGTACTGACAACATTAATAGCAGGTATAGAAAGCATTAATAACACGTATAGACAACATTAATAGTGTGTATGAACAACATTAATGGTGTGGACAAATAACATTAATAATGCGTTCAGATAGTAGCAAATAACATTAGCAGCACTTACAAACAACAATAGTGCATGCAAACACCATTAACAGTATGTGTGGATAGTAACGGCAACTCATACAGACAACATTAGCATCACGTGCAAGTAGCACCGATAATGGGTGAAACAACAAGACAACCCAATACATGCATATGTTATAGACTTGGTTTCTACCCATTCCATAATTCAAATGGTATTTTAAAAATAGCCTTTAATGGAATCCAATTTAACATATACACTACAATTTTTAAAGTTTCACTTTATAAACATTATGAGATATAAGAATTACTAATCATACTTCTCACCTTACCCATAAGTGTGAGGTTTTTTCTTTCATCTACACCATTTTATTGACATTTATCTGAAGTGATATATTATGCAATAATACCTTCTTCTTTAAGGAACTTAAAAAATTGACCTTTCAGTTGTCTCATCTCTATGTACCTCCCATGATACTCACCACCCCTATCAAATTTTATAATTTTGATATTTTTACCCTTTTATTTATCTACTTCGACCTTATTAATTTTGAAAGTATCAAAAGCTTTAGTTTTATCAAACAAAGTAGAGATACATAAATTGTGTACAATTATTAATGAATTAGATAAAATATCTCTGATTATTAAGACCATCAGTGAAAATGGTCCATCAATCTTTGTATGTATAATTTCAAGAATTTTTGAACTTCTTCTGACACTTTTAGTGTTCTTATTAGTTTGCATACTATTTATGTAATCCATATAAGTACCAAAATCTATAAAATCAAGATATGCTAAAATTTCGTTATTTACAAGCCTTTTTATTCTCTTGAAAAAGTTGTGGTCCAATTTTTTATGTTATAATTAAAAATATTGCTCATTAACAATACATTTTTTTGTATGAATACTATTATGCAATGTAATATTACATTTCTAAGTGGGTTTTAAACTAAATTTATATAAATCAAATATTTAGAACCAATAATGGTTTAATTTTATAAAATATTGAAACTGTAGTCCTCAAAAAAAAAAAAAAACTAACACTAGTAAATTTAGAAAAAAAAAACTAAATTCCTAAAGAATGATAGAATATAAAAAGTATTTTGAAAGTTTAAAACAAATTTAAATTTTCAAACTAAATGTTAAGTCCTCATAACTTTAATATGAGAATGCATCAAATTTCCTTAATAGATGTCTTCCTCATTTTCCTTTAGTTTCCTCAACTTTAAAAAGACCTGTATAGCATTGGTAACATGGATTATAGTATCAAAATTAATTTATATATTGTTTGGAATATTAACTAAAAAAGGTTGATGATACACTGAAAATATAAAAGCATATTTCTTTATCAATCATGCCTTGTACTTGAAAGAAGACTTTTTTTATATGTCCATGTTTTCTGTAGAAGAAGAATGAACTTTTTTATATGTCCATATTTGCATTTTTCTTCTAATACAAAGTACCCTTATTCTATTTGTCTTTTGTCTTTACTTTAGTCATAAGATAAGTACTTTCTAAATTCTTGTGCTTTATTCTTTCCCCTTTTGAACATGCATGGTCAAAAGCTCATTAATTAACCAATTTGTTTTATATATACATATAATATCACATCTTAGATCGCATATACATAAAAGGAAGAAAATTTAGGATAAAATGTATCAAAAAAAATCTTAAATATGTTAAACTTTAGGAATTTAAGTTGAACAGTAATATCCCTCATTCCCAAAATATGCTAAAACATGCCTTTAAAATTGTCAAATTTATTACCTTTATAATTATCAAATTTCTTTCTTGAAAATTTTTTCGTTAAGGTGTTAGTCAATGCCTTATATGGTTTCCCAAATTATTCTTTGAAATCTTTAGTTTAATTTTCTTCCAACGCTTTTATTGATATGAGACTTAATAATCATCAATCTTATATAATTGGATTGGTCTCACTTATTATAAACAATTTTATCAGTTAATGTACTTAATTATGTGGGAATAGATTGTTGATCCATATAGAATGTCACATCAAAATCCATGCACTATAAAGTCAAAAAGACCTTTTCTTTCTAATCCATAAAATTGTCACCAAATAATATTAGAATACAAGTATGATCATTATAATAAGTAATAAAAAGAATTTCATTGACCAAGAAACACACATACACACACATATTAATGCCACAAGGATAATTAAACCATCATAAAATATAAATTCAAACTTTCCAATAGATAAAGGTCGCTACATGCATTATATATATATATATATATATATATATATATATATATATACTTAACAATAAAACTAATGAATAAAATATTAAAACATAAAATTCTCATAATTGTCGGTATAAGGAAATCTAATTTTAATGTCCAATTCAATATATTATTTCATTTAATTTATTAAAATAAATATCTTTATGTGATTTCTTTACAAACCACTAATATCATAATAATTTAAGATGCTATGACTACTCTCAAATCATTATAATATTCTTTATAATGATATTCATAAGACCTATTCACAAATTATTTCTAATCATTACTTAACCATATTAATGACAAAAACAAAGTCTACAAATCAATTTTATGGACCAAAATTAGCAGTATAAAATGTATAGTGCAACATGACGCTAATGCTTATTCCAAAAATATCACAACTATTATGACTATCTCGTGGTTATTATGTACATGATTTACATGCATGTCACATACACCACAACTTCAATTATATTCAATTTTAGGAATAAAGAAACACCAAGAAAGATATTGCATGTTGGTTGACTAACTTATTCCTTTTGGTTTTTGTTATCCAATTTATATATAAAACTAATGTTATGTTACTCATCAAGTATTAGTATGTCAACATGTAATTTCTACAAAAGTAAAAGTGGACATACAACCTTGATTAGAGTGACTTACCCCATTATTCTTCTTTTTCTTCCTCTCTTTTTTTTTTTTTTTTTTTTTTTGCGTCTAAAGGATTTTTAAAAATAGATGATAAAATCAATTATAAATACATGGGAAAGCAACAAATAAATTAAAAAAACACATATTTTTATATACATAACATATAATTAGCCACTAATCTTCTAATTGTCCTTAAACAATGAAAAAATGATCAAAACATATACGTATACGATAAAAGAATTTGATCATAATTGTATAAAAAATAAACTAATTGGAAGAATAATAGTAATAACACAAAATATCATGCTAACTATAATCAATATAACTAAAAATAAGTTATAATATCAAATGTAACACGATAATTACTCATTAATCAAAAATTAAATTCAGTTTAACTTATATAGACTTACAATCACAAATTTTAAGTTTTTTTAGCATTGACTAAATTTTCTAACATATAAACTAATATTTTTTAAAAACATATGTTAATGGTTTATAGGTTTATCTTTTATATGTTACATTAGGAACCATGTGAATTGTTAATATTTATCTAACTTTTGTAATTAATTTAAACTCAAAATAGTTAACTTTAAACGTTTTAATTCTTATTTTGAAAAATAAATAGTTTGATATTTATCTCTAATTATATAAAGTACCTTAAGAATAATTTCACTAATATGATCATTGTGATAAAGTCATTTATAAATGAAAGGCTTTTCTTCCAAACCATAATGACCAAAATGAAAACGAAATCATCGTCAACATAATGTTCAATAAAAGTGTAAAGACCATGTTTGAATGGAGTGATGTTTGATGTTAGATAATGGAGTCAAGCAAGAATTTTGGTCTGCTTTCAACCTCAGCCAATTCCATTTTCGTTTTTCCATCATTATATTCTTCACATCATTAAAAAAGGTTAAAAGTCTCAACTTTTAAGAATTAGTTATGTAAAATATCACTTTCATTATCATTCTCACATTAAAAACATCACATGAACAATGAAGTAGGAGAATTCTGGTATCAAAGTCCGAGTATATAAGAGAAACCAAAATAAAAGGTCGCATTTACTTACATCACTAAACTAACATATATAAATTAAACAAAAAATAAAAAGATAAACAAAAATAAAGAATAGGGACGTTGTATTTAAATCAATAGCTACATAAAGGAATAAATATTCTACCATTCATTACATTTGTCTTAGTCTTGTGACTGAAGCAAAGCTTTCGTTACCGCATACCTCAATATAAGTCAATTCTTTTCATTCTCTTTTAAATTCTGTCCATCTTCCTTTTTGTTACACTAATAGAAACCTAAATAGCAGTTGCAATGACTCATGAAATGCATGTGACAATGAGCAATAAAGTTAATCAAGCAAAAGAGAGAAGTCATTAGGCAATGCAGGGAACTAAAGAATATCAATACGCTTAAACTCATAAATTTAATTTATTTTTAGTGCACACATATGGCGTTTGAAACTATGATGGATCTTGAAACCTTCACACACATAACACATAATCAATTCATGAAGTTGAAACTTTTATCACATTATTCACAGTAATAATGCTCGTGTGCATATCAAGAATATATCATTTGAAGCTAATATCAGTCTACCATGTAAGCACTAATTGCAAACACAATACCCCCAAAAGAACTGCTTGCACCAGAAACACAAAACGCTAACCACAACAAGATAAGTCGTCTATATATGGACTGAGATCTTCATTATCTCATTAGTATGAGAAGCAAGCAATGACAACTAGGTCTAACCAAGTGTGGTTCCAATAGCACCGACAAGCCCATAAATTGGCCAATAATCCTCTGTAAATCCCCTATTGTTCTCCAAAGAGCCAGTGGTGTACTTCTCGATATTGAAGTCATCTAATTTATGGAATTTACTAAAGCTAAGAATGGCAAGCTCAAATCCTGTCTCTTATACACATCTGATGTGTATAAGAGACAGCAGAATAATCTGAATTAATAAAAAATGAAATTTAACATAAGCTTAGTATCTATTGTTTAGCGTATCTGTTTAACTATACGTAAAGGAACCAAAAAGGATTGAATTTGAAATCCTTGGAAAATTGATCAAATAAAAAAAGGAAATAAGGTGGAATAAAAAATTACATTCAATAAAGTTAAATGGAATTAAGGATATGCTTAGGCTTTAAAGTGAAACCTGGTTGATCGCAGTGATGGAAAGAAAACCTAAGGAGGAGGAGCTTTAAGAGTCACTAATGGTGGCATCAGAGAAAAAAAAAACACAACAAAAGAAAAAGAGAGAGGGTGGGGTTATAGATAGTTGCAAGTGGACAGGTAATTACCAAGCAAAAATAATGAAAAAACCTAAAGTCCTGTTTCATGCACTGTCAACCTTTATTTTTACTACTTAATGGTATGATTTTACTATTTACTGTATTTTAATATATTTGTCGTTTAATTCTTATTTTTGTCAATAATAATTATTTTTTAATTTGAACAAAATTGATTTATAAATAATTACTATTAATACAATAATTTATAAATAATAAACATCAAAATATGTTATATTTACATTTAAAAGAAAAATTAAAATACTACACATTTATTAAAAAAATTTATAATTTGTATAATAAATACACATGATAACAAAATTAACATTAAAATACCAATTATTGATTTTGTTAGAAGTTTGCAATGTGAAATGATACTCAAGACATCAATACATAATTATTTATTTGACAATGTGAAATGCTATCGAGATGACTTTATTCTTATCTATCACATTGCCCATCCAACTACCTTAACTTATCGTCTATTCCATATTCCTTAGGTATGCAAAAGCATACGCAACAACTAATGAACAACAAAACAAGAACAACGATGAAAGAACAACAAGTTATAAACTAAAAATAACAAAAGATCAAAAGAGGTACAAATTGGCCATGAACTAACCTTAAAAATTATTGTAAATAAATTGAGATAATAGCTAAATTTAGCTTAAGAATTGAAATTGGGATAAGAGAATTAGAGTTAAAGTTTAGAAAAAATCACAATTGTTAACAAGGTTGATATTTTGAGAAAATAGCAAATTTGAAAATTTGTCAAACAAAAAATTTTATTTATACTAAAGTTATAATGAGAATGAATTTTAATCTTTGATTAAATAAAACTCCATTTAATTCTAATAATTTTTTTATTAAAATAATCACATGATTTTTAATTGAAATTATAACTAAAATAAATCAAAATAAAAAAATAAATAAAATTTGTTGTTTTTGTTGTATCCCTAGGTGAAGAAACGTTTATCTTCGACGAAAAGATCTTAAAAGCTTTATAATAGAAATAGGATCAGTCTTTTTTAATTAATCTCTTTTCTACTAAGTGCCTTATTAGTTGGATTTCTTCGATGACCTCTTGTTATACATTTGCTCACATAATAATGTTTCCACTTTAAAGAAAATTTCTTGAGGTTACGAAGAATTGAAGATTTCTTAACTATAAGAATAAATATTTGAATACATCAAGTTCTTTAATCTTTTGAAATTGTAATAAAACTTTTGCACATAACTATTCACTAGATTAATAATTCACACTAATAACAAAGATGTTTAATTGGAACTAAATTTTCTTTATCGTAATAAAATCAAGATAAAGGATTGATAAAGAATAATAAGATCCTAAGACCAATAACATATAGATTCAATTTTTGAGTTATAAGATCTATCGATATTTGATATCACCACAGTCATAATCATTCATAAACATGATTGTATATTCATTAACACATAGTAATTACTTGGAGTACATCAAATTCTTTATTCATTTGGACTTGTAATGAGACTTTTTTGCACATGACTATTCATCAAATTAATTCATGCTAATAACAAAGGTGTTGATTTTGGGACTAAATTTCTTGATTCTAATAAAATCAAGATAAAGATAGGTACAAAATGAATAAGATCCGAACACTTATAACATTTAGATTCAATTTTTAGGTTAATAGGATCTACCGATATATTGATATTCACCCTAGTCACAGTCTTTATAATACATGATTGTATAGTAATTATTTACTCCTCATTAACACATGAGAAATCTCTTTACTCAATCATAATGGATCAACAATTAGTATTTTATCTTTTTTTTTTTGACTAATCTCCTTGTCATTCTCCTTAAATATTACTTTTTGCACTATTAGGGACTCTTTTTAGATTGGATACCCTAGACCCAACATTCGAAGGAACACGGACCTAAGGTATTTAAGAAGGATATGGACGCCACACTCCAGAAAAGAAAGGAATTGGGAGTGATGAGTCGATTAGAACACCACAAGAAGAAGTACCTTTTGATAAGTTCTTTAGTCCTCAAAAGAACCGAGGGTGAAAACCCTTACTTTATATTTCACACAAAATTGTATGATTTTTCAGAGCTTACAAGGG
>CM038483.1:4081853-4094278 GCA_021464305.1 Kandelia obovata | reverse complement strand
CGATGACTATTTATAGGCAAAGATAGCAATCCTAAAGAAGCACAAATTCCTACTTTACATAAATTCTTATTTGGAGAAAATTCCTAACAATGGACAAATTCCAACACAGACAATAAACTCCTATTTAAGAGTGAATGTTATTACTTAGTATGAGCCATCAAGTACTCCAATTATATTAATTAGGTCTCTACTCTTTGTCAAACTTGAATTCGCACTATTTGAAACTTGTTGGCTTGAATGTCCTCAATAAGCTCATTTAATGCTTCTTTAATCTTTTTGGCTTTAGCTCGTGTTCTTGGGCCTTTAGAATGTGCAATGGACCTTTTTGCATCCACTGAAGTTCTAGCTTGTGTTATTAAGTCTTCTGAAATGTGCAATGAACCTCTTACATCCATTGGAATCTTCCACCCATCATCTCTACAATTCTCATCACAAGGCAGCAGTCGCACTAGTAAACATCACCAAGGTAGTAGCCACCACTAGAACAACCAACAAAGTAGCCAAGGAAGACAAACCAGAAGGAGGTGGGCAACAACACAAGGGTGTTGCACCAGCAACCAACAGCGACAGACAGGTGGTGCACCAATAAACGGTAGTAGTACGCAAAGATAGTAGCAATGGCGTAAGGAAATGGCAACAGTGTGAGGGAATAGCAATAGCGGCATGAGTAGATAGTAAGTAGCACACTCCATAAACAGGAACAACACATGTGAATAGCAGCCGCAACATGTGTAGACAAAAGTCAAAGCTTGTGCAAATAGCGGCATAGTGCCTGCAAACAATAAGTACAACACGTGAGACAATAGGCAGCAGTGACAGCATATGCAGATAACATTAATAGTGCATGCAGATAGTAGCTGACAGACGCGATAGCAAATTAGGCAATAGTGCACATGGAAAACATTAATAGTGCCTACGGACAGCAATAAGGTGCCTACATATAGCATTAGTAGTGCACACAAAATAATAGTAGCAGTGCCTACGGACAACATTAGCAACATGCACGGATAGCAACATAGTGCATGCAAATAGCATTAACAGTGGACAACATTAGCAACACATATGGATAACTACATCATGCGTATAAACAACATTAGCATCACGCGAGGTAGCACCGATAGCGAGTGAAACAACATTCGTAGTAAAGAAGAAGATCTATATTCTGCTCTAGCAATCTGTACACATCGAGTGATCATTCTCTAAGAAACATTTTACCATAAACTCTTAATAAATTTATTGAAAAATAGGGTGGGATACCCTTCTACAAGTGGTTAAGGAGTGATCCTTTCATAAGTGGTTAAGGAGTGATCCTTCCATAATCAGACTGTATCCATGGATAACAAGAATGGATTATGTGATTTAGGAGTGATCTTATCACACCGTAGATGTATCTCACATATAGTGGGTGAACCACTTAAAAATTATCATGTGTTCTTCGGTGCTTATTGTGTGATTGATATCCGTACCACCACTCTCAATAGAGATAAAAAAATTGGACATTGAGTTTCACAAATCGCAGAGGTTAAATCCAGATCAATTTGTAAAAAGGGTATATCTCATACTAATTCACTCTCCTCTCAATGTGAGACCTAAAACGGTACTTATTAAGTGGTATTAGAGTTTGGTTTATCTGTTGATCCAATTTTTCTGCTTCGAAGTGAAGTTGTGCATTATTTGTGAGTTTTTATTTTTACTACTACTTGAGATTATGGATAGCTGAGCAGTGTCAACACGTAAGGGATCCCTACGTTTGATAGACAAAATTATCAATTATGTAAGACAGAATGTTTCCATATCTGATGTCCCTTGGTCTTGATGTCTTTGAGTCTGCTATTAGTGGCTTCATCCTTATTGCTGAAGGTGGTCCTATGATGCCGACTAATAAGAAGAACTTGGAGTGTGATGGAAAAGTGAGAAATGCCTTATATGTCTCCCTATTCGATAAAAATTCACTAAGGTGATGGGGTGCAACAAAACTAAGCAAATTTAGGAGAAATTGAAGAATATCGATGAAGGAGACAAGGTTGTGAAGGAAGTTAAGCAACAAATTTGGAGGAGCAGATTCAAAGACATAAAGATGCAAAATGATAAAACTGTGGATGTGTTCTTCACAAGAGTCCATGAAATAATATGCTTCATCAAAGTCTGTGGAGAGAAGATCCACAATGCTACTTGTGGTAAGGAAAATACTTAGAACCTTATCGGAAACTTACAACACCCAAAGTCTCTTCTATTAAGAAGATAAAGATCTAGATAGGCTTCCTTTAGATGACTTGCATTGCATATTAGTGGCTTATGAAATGAAAATAGTCATAATGGAAGAAAAGAAGTTCTAAGGTGGAGAAGGAGCTAACTTTTAAGGCAATGGGAAATAAAGATTAAAGACCAAGAAGGGAGGGTCTAACAGTAGCTCTAAAGAAAAAGATGGCGATACTAAGCTAGATGAAGTCATGACATACATCACCAAGAACTTGAGAAAAGGAAAAGGGAAGTTTAAGAGAAAATTACCTTTAAAGTGCTTAGGTATGGAGCAATCAGACACTTTTCCATGGATTACCAAAAGAGAAGAGAAGCAAACAGTAAGGATGCTGATGAGCATGGTCCCAAGGAGGAGAACAAAGCAATCCAGCTACTTTAAAGTTGAAAATTCAGATACCAAAAGGAAAAAAGAAATTCTTTAAATCCAAAAGAAGGAATTTCCTAAGCAAGTTGGATCAGATTAACACGATAATTATCATTAATAAAAAATAAATTCAGTTTAACTTATATATGACTTACGATCACAAAGTTTAAGTTTTTTTAGTATGACTAAATTTTCTAACATATAAACTAATATTTTTTAAAAAACATATGTTAATGGTTTATAGTTTATCTTTTATATGTTACATTAGGAACCAAGTGAATTGTTAATTTTATCTAACTTTTGTAATTAATTTAAACTCAAAGTAGTTAACTTTAAACGTTTTAATTATTATTTTGAAAAATAAATAGTTTCATATTTATCTCTAATTATATAGAGTACCTTAAGAATAATTTCAATAAATATATGATCATTGAGATAAAGTCTTTTGTAAATGAAAGGCTTTTCTTCCAAAGCATAATGACCAAATGAAAAAAAATCATCGTCAACTTAATGTTCAATAAAGGTGTAAAGACCATGCTTGAAATGGAGTGATGTTTGTATTACTGCCACTACCTCTCATTTGAAAGAAATTGGAGTCAATGTTTAATTAATCTTTATTTCCACAGATCAAGGAGTCACTTTGCTATAAAATTTTGACTAATTTTTAGGCTAACTTTTACTTGTATTTGGGGTTAATTAATACGTCTTATAAATTTAAGAGTTTGTCTTAGACAATGTAAAAGCTTTTTCTAACATCAAAGTTACTATAGCTTCATTTTGTTTCACAATAATGTCTCTTCACTTTTTTCAATACCAACCTCTTTCTCTTGTTCTTTTCCTTTTCATTTATGTTCATTTTTGGTTTCTTTCAAATGGTATTTGAGTTTAAATGATGTCTTAAGGGGCCTCTTAAAATCTATATTTGGATCCAAAAAATAAATCTTTCTTGTCATCTTGTTGCTCTACTTTTTTTACAACATCTCATCATCTTATAGCTCTTGTTTTTTTTGTAGCAAATCATTTTTTGTTGCATTTCGACCACCTTTGCTACACTCATATTTTGCAACAATGTTAACTGCACTTTGAACAACTTTACTTACATTTTTCAGGTTTTGCCCTAGTACAAAACCATTGGCATGAAAAAAAGTTTATATTTTTTTGGTGGAAATGTTTACAGAAAAAGTCATCTTTAAAGTTAATTCTTCCACATTAATAAAAAAGGTAAGGGCTTTCCCAACACCTTAGGTTGCAAATTTGGTCTTCCCAAAAAATTTGGAATTCCAAGGGGGGGAAAATTTATTTTAAATCCCTTCTGCCCCCTTTTTCTACTCTTTGTCAAACTTGCATTCGCACTATTTGATACTTGGTTGGTCTGAGTGTCCTCAATAAGCTCATTTAATGATTCTTTAATCTTTCTGGCTTTAGCTCGTGTACTTGGGCCTTTTAGAATGTGCAATGGACCTTTTGCATCCACGGAAGTTCTAGCTTGTGTTATTAAGTCCTCTCAAATATGCAATGAACCTCTTGCATCCATTGGAATCTTCCACCCATGATCTCTACGATTCTCATCACAAGGCCGCAGTCGCACTAGTAAACATCACCACGGTAGTAGCCATACTAGCAAACCAACAAAGATGTGTATAAGAGACAGACCTGCTGTTGCTCGTTGGTTGCTGGTGCATCACCTTTGTGTTGTTGCTCCCCCTCCTTCTGGTTTGTCTTCCTTTGCTACTTTGTTGGTTTGCTAGTGTGGCTACTGTCTCTTATACACATAGATGTGTATAAGAGACAGGGCTCATACTAAGTACTAACATTCACTCTTACATCGGAGTTTATTGTCTGTGTTGTAATTTGTCCATTGTTAGGAATGTCTCCAAATAAATGCTTCTGTAGAATTGCTATCTTTGCCTATAAAGATGTGTATAAGAGACAGGTAGTAGCCATACTAGCAAACCAGCAAAGTAGCGATGGATGAGAAACCAGAAGGAGGTGGAGCAACAACACAAGGGTGTTGCACAGATGTGTATAAGAGACAGCTACGATTCTCATCACAAGGCAGCAGTCGCACTAGTAATCTGCACCAAGGGAGTAGCCATACTAGCAAAGCAACAAAGTAGCCAAGGAAGCCAAACCAGAAGGACTGTCTCTTATACACATAGATGTGTATAAGAGACAGTGCTATCTTTGCCTATAAAGATGTGTATAAGAGACAGCTACGATTCTCATCACAAGGCAGCAGTCGCACTAGTAAACATCACCAAGGTAGTAGCCATACTAGCAAACCAACAAAGTAGCCAAGGAAGACAAACCAGAAGGAGGTGGAGCAACAACACAAGGGTGTTGCACCAGCAACCAACGCGCAACAGCAGGTGGTGCACCAATAAACGGTAGTAGTACACAAAGATAGTAGCAATGGCGTAAGGAAATGGCAACAGTGTGAGGGAATAGCAATAGCGGCATGAGTAGATAGTACTAGCACACTCTAATAACAGGAACAACACATGTGAATAGCAGCCGCAACATGTGTAGACAAAAGTCACAGCTTGTGCAAATAGCGGCATAGTGCCTGCAAACAATAAGTACAACACGTGCAGACAATAGGCAGCAGTGACAGCATATGCAGATAACATTAATAGTGCATGCAGATAGTAGCTGACAGACGCGATAGCAAATATAGGCAATAGTGCACATGGACAACATTAATAGTGCCTACAGACAGCAATAAGAGTGCCTACATATAGTATTAGTAGTGCACACAAATAATAGTAGCAATGCTTACGGACAACATTAGCAGCATGCATGGATAGCAACAATAGTGCATGCAAATAGCATTAACAGTGGACAACATTAGCAACACATATGGATAACTACATCAATGCGTATAAACAACATTAGCATCATGCGTAGGTAGCATCGATAGCGAGTGAAACAACATTCGTAGTAAAGAAGAAGATCTATATTTTGCTCTAGCAATCTGTACACATCGAGTGATCATTCTCTAAGAAACATTTTACCATAAACTCTTAATAAATTTATTGAAAAATAGGGTGGGATACCCTTCTACAAGTGGTTAAGGAGTGATCCTTCCATAATCAGACTGTATCCATGGATAACAAGAATGGATTATGTGATTTAGGAGTGATCTTATCACACCGTAGATGTATCTCACATATAGTGGGTGAACCACTTAAAAATTATCATGTGTTCTTCAATGCTTATGTGTGATTGATATCCGTACCACCACTCTCACATAGAGATAAAAAAATTGGATCATTGAGTTTCACAAATCACAGAGGTTAAATCCAGATCAATTTGTAAAAAGGGTATATCTCATACTAATTCACTCTCCTCTCAATGTGAGGCCTAAAATGGTACTTATTAAGTGGTATTAGAGTTTGGTTTATCTGTTGATCCAATTTTTCTGCTTCGAAGTGAAGTTGTGCATTATTTGTGAGTTTTTATTTTTACTACTACTTGAGATTATGGATAGCGTGAGCAGTGTCAACACGTAAGGGATCCCTACGTTTGATAGACAAAATTATCAATTATGTAAGACAAAATGTTTCCATATCTGATGTCCCTTGGTCTTGATGTCTTTGAGTCTGCTATTAGTGGCTTCATCCTTATTGCTGAAGGTGGTCCTATGATGCCGACTAATAAGAAGAACTTGGAGTGTGATGGAAAAGTGAGAAATGCCTTATATGTCTCCCTATTCGATAAAGAATTCACTAAGGTGATGGGGTGCAACAAAACTAAGCAAATTTAGGAGAAATTGAAGAATATCGATGAAGGAGACAAGGTTGTGAAGGAAGTTAAGCAGCAAATTTGGAGGAGCAGATTCAAAGACATAAAGATGCAAAATGATAAAACTGTGGATGTGTTCTTCACAAGAGTCCATGAAATAATATGCTTCATCAAAGTCTGTGGAGAGAAGATCCACAATGCTACTGTGGTAAGGAAAATACTTAGAACCTTATCGGAAACTTACAACACCAAAGTCTCTTCTATAGAAGATAAAGATCTAGATAGGCTTCCTTTAGATGACTTGCATTGCATATTAGTGGCTTATGAAATGAAAATAGTCATAATGGAGAAAGAAATTTCTAAGGTGGAGAAGGAGCTAACTTTTAAGGCAATGGGAAAATTAAGGATTAAAGACCAAGAAGGGAGGGTCTAACAGTAGCTCTAAAGAAAAAGATGGCGATACTAAGCTAGACGAAGTCATGACATACATCACCAAGAACTTGAGAAAAGGAAAAGGGAAGTTTAAGAGAAAATTACCTTTAAAGTGCTTCAGGTATGAAGCAATCAGACACTTTTCCATGGATTACCAAAAGAGAAGAGAAGCAAATAGTAAGGATGCTAATGAGCTGGTCCCAAGGAGAAGAACAAAGCAATCCAGCTACTTTAAAGTTGAAAACTCAGATACCAAAGGAAAAAAGAAATTCTTTAAATCCAAAAGAAGGAATTTCCCAAGCAAGTTGGATTAGATATAACATAATAATTACTCATTAATAAAAAATAAATTCAGTTTAACTTATATAGACTTACGATCACAAAGTTTAAGTTTTTTTAGTACTGACTACATTTTCTAACATATAAACTAATATTTTTTAAAAACATATGTTAATGGTTTATAAGTTTATCTTTTATATGTTACATTAGGAACCAAGTGAATTGTTAATATTTATCTAACTTTTGTAATTAATTTAAACTCAAAGTAGTTAACTTTAAACGTTTTAATTATTATTTTGAAAAATAAATAGTTTCATATTTATCTCTAATTATATAGAGTACCTTAAGAATAATTTCAATAATATATGATCATTGAGATAAAGTCTTTTGTAAATGAAAGGCTTTTCTTCCAAAGCATAATGACCAAAATGAAAACGAAATCATCGTCAACTTAATGTTCAATAAAGGTGTAAAGACCATGCTTGAATTGAGTGATGTTTGATTAATGCCACTACCTCTCATTTGAAAGAAATTGGAGTCAATGCTTAATTAATCTTTATTTCCACAGATCAAGGAGTCACTTTGCTATAAAAATTTTGACTAATTTTTAGGCTAACTTTTACTTGTATTTGGGGTTAATTAATACGTCTTATAAATTTAAGAGTTTGTCTTAGACAATGTAAAAGCTTTTTCTAACATCTAAAGTTACTATAGCTTCATTTTGTTTCACAATAATGTCTCTTCACTTTTTTCAATACTAACCTCTTTCTCTTGTTCTTTTCCTTTTCATTTATGTTCATTTTTGGTTTCTTTCAAATGGTATTTGAGTTTAAATGATCTTAAGGGGCCTCTTAAAATCTATATTTGGATCCAAAAAATAAATCTTTCTTGTCATCTTGTTGCTCTTACTTTTTACAACATCTCATCATCTTATAGCTCTTGTTTTTTTTGTAGCAAATCATTTTTTGTTGCATTTCGACCACCTTTGCTACACTCATATTTTGCAACAATGTTACTGCACTTTGAACAACTTTACTACATTTCTCAGGTTTTGCCCTAGTACAAAACCATTGGCATGAAAAAAGTTTATATTTTTTGGTGGAAATGTTTACAGAAAAAGTCATCTTTAAAGTTAATTCTTTCACATTAATAAAAGGTAAAGGCTTCCCAACACCTTAGTGCAATTATCTCCTAAATTTGATCCAAGAATTATAGAGACTTTTTTAGATAATGGAGTCTTGCAAGAATTTTGATATGCTTTCGACCTAAGCCAATTCCATTTTCGTTTTTCCATCACTATGTTCCTCACATCATTAGAAAATGTTAAAAGTCTCAACTTTTAAGGATTAGTTATGTAAAATATCACTTTCATTATCATTCTCACATTAAAAACATCACATGAACAATGAAATAGAAGAATTCTGGTATCAAAGTTTGGGTACATAAGAGAAACCAAAATAAAAAGTCTCATTTACTTACATCACTAAACTAACATAAATAAATTAAACAAAAAATAAAAAGATAAACAAAAATAAAGAATAAGGATGTTGTATTTAAATCAATAGCTACATAAAGGAATAAATATTCTACCATTCATTACATTTGTCTTAATCTTGTGACTAAAGCAAAGCTTTGGTTACCGCATACCTCAATATAAGTCAATTCTTTTCATTCTCTTTTAAATTCCGTCCATCTTCCTTTTTGTTACACTAATAGAAACCTAAACAGCAGCTGCAATGACTTATGAAATGCATGTGACAATGAGCACTAACGTTAATCAAGCAAAAGAGAGAAGTCATTAGGCAATGCAGGGAACTAAAGAATATCAACACACTCAAACTCATGCATTTAATTTATTTTTAGTGCACACATATGACGTTTGAAACAGTGATGGATCTTGAAACCTTTACACACATAACACACAATCAATTCATGAAGTTGAAACTTTTATCACGTTGTTCAGAGCAATAATGCCCGTATGCATATCAAGAATATATCATTTGAAGCTAATATTAGTCTACCATGCAAGCACTAATTGCAAACATGATACCCCCAATAGAACTACTTGCACCAGAAACACAAAACGCTAACCACAACAAGATAAGTGGTCTATATATGGACTGAGATCTTCATTATCTCATTAGCATGAGAAGCAAGCAATGACAACTAGGTCCAACCAAGTGTGGTTCCAACAACAACGACAAGCCCATAAATTGGCCAATAATCCTTTATATATCCCCTATTGTTCTCTAAAGAGCCAGTGGTGTACTTCTCGATATTGAAATCATTTGATTTATGGAATTTACTGAAGCTGAGAAGGGCAAGCTCAAATCCCAATGCAAGCAGCTGTGAAAAAAATATTCCTAACCAGAAAACATAAAGAAAGCAGCAGCGTCGAGACAGCGTTTGGCCGTCACCGCTGCACATCCGGCTTCTACCTGGGCCCTATTACCAAAACTAAAATTAAACACAGGAATAATCTGAATTAATAAAAAATGAAATTTAACATAAGCTTAGTATCTATTGTTTAGCGTATCAGTTTAACTATACATAAAGGCACCAAAAAAGATTGAACTCGAAATCCCTTGAAAATTGATCAAATAAAAAAAGGAAATAAGGTGGAATAAAAAATTACATTCAATAAAATTAAATGGAATTAAGGATATGCTTAGGCTTTGAAGTGAAACCTGGTCGATGGCAGTGATGGAAAGGAAATAAATTGAGGTACGAAGAAACCAAAAGAGGTACAAATTGGCCATGAACTAACCTTAAAAATTATTGTAAATAAATTGAGATAATAATTGAATTTAGCTTAAGAATTGAAATTGGAATAAGAGAATTAGAGTTAAAGTTTATAAAAAAAATCACAATTGTTAACAAGGTTGATATTTTGATAAAATAGCAAATTTGAAAATTTGTCAAACAAAAAATTTTATTTATACTAAAGTTATAATGAGAATGAATTTTAATCTTTGATTAAATAAAACTCTATTTAATTCTAATAATTTTTTTATTAAAATAATCACATGATTTTTAATTAAAATTAATAACTAAAATAAAACAAAATAACAAAATAAATTAAAGTTTGACGTTTCTTTGTTGTAATCCCTAGGTAAAGAAACGTTTATCTTCGACGAAAAGATCTTAAAAGCTTTATAATAGAAATTAGGATCAGTCTTTTTTAATTAATCTCTTTTCTATCTAAGTGTCCTTATTAGTTGGATTTCTTCAATGACCTCTTGTTATACATTTGCTCACATAATAATGATTTCCACTTTAAAGAAAATTCTTCTTGAGGTTACGAAGAATTGAAGATTTCTTAACTATAAGAATAAATACTTTGAATACATCAAGTTCTTTAATCTTTTGAAATTGTAATAAAACTTTTGCACATAACTATTCACTAGATTAATAATTCACACTAATAACAAAGATGTTTAATTGGAACTAAATTTCTTTATCGTAATAAAATCAAGATAAAGGATTGATAAAGAATCAATAAGATCCTGAGACCAATAACATATAGATTCAATTTTTGAGTTAATAAGATCTATCGATATTTGATATCACCACAGTCATAATCATTCATAATACATGATTGTATATTCATTAACACATAGTAATTACTTGGAGTACATCAAATTCTTTATTCATTTGGACTTGTAATGAGACTTTTTGCACATGACTATTCATCAAATTAATTCATGCTAATAACAAAGGTGTTGATTTGGGACTAAATTTCTTGATTCTAATAAAATCAAGATAAAGATAGGTACAAAATGAATAAGATACAAACACTTATAACATTTAGATTCAATTTTTAGGTTAATAGGATCTACCAATATATTGATATTCACCCTAGTCACAGTCTTTATAATACATGATTGTATAGTAATTGTTTATTCCTCATTAACATATTTATTAACACATGAGAAATCTCTTTACTTAATCATAATGGATCAATAATTAGTATTTTATCTTTTTTTTTGACTAATCTCCTTGTCATCCTCCTTAAACATTACTTTTTGCACTACTAGGGACTCTCTTTAGATTGGATACACATTGATATCCTCTTCCTCTTCAATATATTCATCATATACAAGGTTTTCTAAAGTTTTCTCATTATTTATAAACTCTGCCAAAGTCACCATTTATTGCAAGTAATAGTAAGAGTGATGTTCCCTTTTGTTGCACATAAAATATCAAGTTTGCAAGTTACTATTAGCTTTAAAAACATCTTGACTAGAGTTAATTTAAATACTAAATCATGCTAAATTTTTACCCTTTTCACTCATCAATAGAAGCAACATTCCAATACTGCCCTTAACATTTTGGGCAACTCTTTTTAATCTGTCTCTTATACACATCTTGAAATGATACTCAAGACATCAATACATAATTATTTATTTGACAATGTGAAAGATTTTCGAGATGACTTTGTTCTTGTCTATCACATTACCCATCCAGCTACCTCAACTCATCTTCTATTCCATATTCCTTAGGTATGCAGAAGTATATGCAATAACTAATGAACAACAAAATAAGAACAACGATGAAAGAAAGACAAGTTATGAACTAAAAAATAACAAAATACCAAAAGAGGTACAAATTGACCATGAACTAACCTTAAAAGTTATTGTAAATAAATTAAGATAATAGCTGAATTTAGCTTAAGAATTGAAATTAGGATAAGAGAATTAGAGTTAAAGTTTAGAAAAAATCACAATTGTTAACAAGGTTGATATTTTGATAAAATAGCAAATTTAAAATTTGTCAAACAAAAAATTTTATTTATACTAAAGTTATAATGAGAATGAATTTTAATCTTTAATTAAATAAAACTCTATTTAATTCTAATAATTTTTTTATTACAATAATCACATGATTTTTAATTGAAATTAATAACTAAAATAAATCAAAATAATAAAATAAATTAAAATTTGACGTTTCTTTGTTGTAATCCCTAGGTGAAGAAACGTTTATTTTCGATGAAAAGATCTTAAAAGCTTTAAAATAGAAATTAGGATCAGTCTTTTTTAATTAATCTCTTTTCTACCTAAGTGCTCTTATTAGTTGGATTTCTTCGATGACCTCTTGTTATACATTTGCTCACATAATAATGATTTCCACTTTAAAGAAAATTCTTCTTGAGGTTACGAACAATTGAAGATTTCTTAACTATAAGAATAAATACTTTGAATACATCAAGTTCTTTAATCTTTTGAAATTGTAATAAAACTTTTGCACATAACTATTCACTAGATTAATAATTCACACTAATAACAAACATGTTTAATTGGAACTAAATTTCTTTATCGTAATAAAATCAAAATAAAGGATTGATAAA
>CM038483.1:4065234-4077357 GCA_021464305.1 Kandelia obovata | reverse complement strand
TTTATAAGCCAATTTGAGGATTGAGTAAATGTTTGTGCACTCTTTTCTTTTTCTTTTTTTTAGTCTCACATTTATTTTTAATATTTGAATATAAGGCTGTTAAAATAGATGTTTATACTTTAAATTATTGGAATGTTTCGTTTATGGTCGTGAACTACAAGACAATTTAGCTAACAACTAAAATAAATGGCATTGGAGGTACAAAAGAAGAAGAAGAAAAAAAAAAGTTAATCAACCATATTTTACATTCATCTTATATTAGAAATAAATGAAACTAAGAAGTGTTTGAAATTATTTTGTTGTCTTTTTCACTTGTGTTGTTGTGTCTCCTATGCATATTTTACTAGCAGCCGCTAAGTAATCCTTTAACTAAAATTTTGTGACTTAAAACTAATTAGGAACTAACATATTGTTTAGTCACCTTTTTAATAATAATCATTTTAATCTTGCTTTTTCTTTTTTTAATGGTATTTTTGAACATCTTCCTTATCTAAATTGTCTTTAGAATTTTTTTGTATGGTATAAAAAGCCCAGAAGGTAAAAAGGTTAGTAACAAAAACAATACACTAAAATCAAAATATCTTAAGAATAATTTTTTTTTAATCACTGTGGAATTAATAATATTAACCTAAATAGATGTTGAAAACACCTATTTGATGCTAATGTAACATAAATCCCTTTTTAGCTTTGAGATTATTTTTTTTATATATAATATCTTTAGTTAATTATAATCTACAAAAGGATTGTAAGCTCTTCCTTTTAATATTATTGGTGCCCTTATGAGTTAAACTACTTGGAATGAGGCTACTAGCAATAATTATGGTGATAAGAGTGGTTGAGGCAACTGAAACAACAATAGTTGTAGACTTAGTAAATATATTTGATTTTATAAAATATTAATGTAATTTAAACATCATGTATAATTAAGATATTTAACTATTAATTTTATATGAAATTATAATTAAATTTTATTTATATAATTAACAAATTGATAATTTTAAATCTTACTATTAATAAATATAATTAACTGATTAGTAATTATTTATAATATTTTAAAAATAAAAAAAAATTAAATAAAATAAAAAATTAATAATTTTTATGTAATTATTTGTAATTATTTTATTTAATAATAAAAATTATTATTTTAAAAATTATTAAATAGTAATATGTTTTATATATTTTTATTATATTAATGTATTATATTTTTAAATTATTAATATAATTTTATTAAATATAAATTATACTGTTTATTAAATATTGATAAAATTATATTAAATTTGAAAAGATGTTTATTAAATATTTTTAAATTATAACCGTAATATTTTGGCTGAAACCTGGGCATATTATTTGTGCCCCAAAAATGATGGAAAATTACTCAGCAGTCCCAACGAAGTTCGTTCTCTTCGATTCAAACCCCCCTAAGGCCGAATAAAACCGCGTCTCTCTCTGTCTCTCGTTCTGTCTCGACCGCCTCAATGTCTCTCTGTCTCTCCCTATATCTCTCATCCTGTCTCTCTCTCTCTCTATCTCTCCCTTATATCTCTCATCCTGTCTCTCCTCTCTCTCATCTCTCCCTATGTCTCTTCATCCTGTCTCTCCTAAAACCATCCATCTCTTCTTGCTTTTCGCTCTCCGTTCTTACAATTTTAAGTGAAGAAGCGTCCTCTCCCTTTCCCCTCCTGATGCCTCTGATGCACTGTTTGGATTCTATTTGAGTTTTGTGTTCAGTTCTGCGGTGCTGTTTGGATTTGCATTCCATGTTCACTTTGTGGCTTTTGTTTTTAGGGTATAATCGTGTAACATAACTTGGTTTAAAATGGAATGCAGCTAGTAGATATGGATTATTTAAGTCCATTAGCTTCTTTTGATGTACGTATGCGAGTTGTTTTGTTTATCTGTACCAAAATTTATGCTCTCTGTTGTGCATTCTGATTGTACTAAGTTGCTGCTCTTAACTGTGAAACATGTGTAACTCAAGTTTTTGGACATGAATGATCTTTTGATGTAATTAAAGAAAGGGTATTATATTATACACCTGTGCACCTTCCTGATTAGATACGGATATTAATAAAATATATTTTCAGTTTGCTGTTAAGTTTTAGTTATTTTTTATTGTGGCATGGATCCCCTTTCTTGTCTGCTTCCAAATGAGTCTTTGCAAGGTGATGCTTAATTTGTGGGCTTCCATCTTGCAGTCAAATTTTATCTTCAGAATGATCAGTGCTTTGGCTATCTTTGCTCAACTGGATAACAGGGGTTCTTTTAGAGCATCTTGGAATTTTTTTTCTATAAGCCTCTCTCCTTCTTTCTGAGAATGTCTTTAATGTATTCTCCAGTGTACATAAACTATTACACTGAAGTCATTTCTTTTGCTCATGCATTGTTAGAGTGAGCTATATTTTGCAGGCTGGAACATGATGGTTATGGTATTACTAGAATGGTACTTCTGTGGATTTTACTGTGATTTTAACTTTATCAAACCTTCCTTGTTTTTTTTTTCCCTTGGAGACTAATGTTACTTTGTCGTTTCTTCTTGTTTTTTATCCAATTTGTACTGTAACTTAGCTGGAAAATTTGTGATTTTGAAATTTTCAGGATCAGCCAGGCCTGAGACTGGATAAAGCTCCTGACCCCAAGAAATATGGTGAACCTTCGGAACTTGAGGGACGTACGTATATTTATTTCAAAATTTGACACAGTCCATGCAAGCCTGAATGTAGTGATTATGAATTTTATTGCTAGTGCATTTAATGAACTAATTTAAAAGTACATTGTTTGGCAGTCTGCTCAGTTAGGCAGGAAAAATTTTGATAACGTAAATTACTTGAAGCATGTTATTTGCGGCTGAAAAATGAGCTTATGTGCTCCTTTCCCACCCTTCTTCTTGAGGGATAGAGAAAACTGTAGTTTGTTGAATTTTAAGATTTTTGACTGGGTTGGAAATTTTATGTTCGATTCAGCGAGATTTATACTGATGCTAAGTTGAGTTGATGGTGTTTGTAAGCAGTCTTTGTACAAATTAATTTGGATATCTTTATATGTAGGTTAACAAGATACAAGAATAAGTCATGCTGCCGCAGAAGTGAACCCACGCTGCGCCGTCGGGATGCCGCGGGAGTGCCCCAAGCAGTACCGCGTGCTGCCACAGCTGAAGTGGTTGAATAAGATTAATAAACAATTTAGACATGGATTTAGCTTCAAGTATATATTAGCTATTGAATCTAATTGTATCGAGTTCATCCTATTTCTTCTTATTCCATATACATTCACAATACAAATGCATAATAAGAGAAGATCTAGGTGATGAGATTCAATAAATTTGATCAATAGAGAACAAGTCTCATGTTCAATTACTTATGATAGTATTCAATTTTGGATTAGGTTGATTTTTACAGGGTGAGAGAAAATGAAAGGTAAGAAAAAGGGGAGGAGAGAGAAATAAAGAGAGAATTTCAAATTTTAATTTTTTTTATTTTTTAATTAAATTGCATGTAAATGCCATGTCTTTAATTATAGTACATGATAGTGAGTTTTACACATAAGAATGCCACATCATATAGTTTGATAGTTTTTGTTTAGATTATTTAATGGTAGTATAGATTTTTTTAAAAAAAAATTAAAGATTACCAATTAAAGATCTTTGTATCATCTCATAATGAACCAGTTTCCTGTTTCTCTTTATTTGTAGTCAATCAAAATACATGTGGTCTAATTAACCTTAACCACCAAACAACCAAAAGATAAGTATTAAAGGTTTAATCCCGTGACAACCTTAAAAATTAGAAAGATCAATAAAGTTAAAAAATATAAGGACGCACATTTATATTTAATCTATACATAGTCCTTCCCAAGACCTAATAGTCTTTGATGCAACAAATCACCAAGTTTCATTGCTTTACAAATTAGAGGGATCAAACAATTATAGATTTGATATTTAACCTAACAGTAAATTGTAATGATTAATTGACTAGTAGATCTCCTAATAATCAATGCAAGACAATCATAATAATACATGCACAAAAAAAATTCAATACTTAAAGTATAAATCAAATAATAAACACAAGTTATATTTCACAATTATTCATTCCTAAACTTATATTTCCTTCAATCATGTAGAGCCAAGGATGTTAACATGAAAGGGAAAGAATGAGGCAGAAGAAGGAGAGATAATTGGAGTGTGTTGTGTTTTGTTGTATCATGTGTTCTTCCCCTTTCCCCGCCAAACTCCTCCTCTTATACTTTAATGACCCTTCTAAAACCTTAAAAAGGCTTCCTAAATTAGAAAATTCAAGGCTGTCTAAATAAGGGAAAATATTAAAAATAAAACCCAATACAACTAAACAAAAAAGTGTCTTTTTTTGGAATTTCACCCATGAAAATTTTCGAAATAAGAGTCTTCAAGTCCACACATTAAAATTGCAAGTTAAGAACCGTTTTATAATCATGGTAGTACAAATATATCAAATTTAAGCCTAAATTTGGTCTTGATATAGCCCATATCTTTCAAAATCCAAAACACAAAAGGTATAGAGCCCTTTGTGGACTTTTCATAACATCTTAAATCATCTCAATTTGATCTCAACCAAGAGAGTTGTGTTCAAATTATGAAGTAGTGTCAAAATTGTCCAAAATCACCCCCATTAACTTTGTTTTGCACTTAATACCTTTAATTGAATGTTAAATCAAAATATAAGAATAATGAGTGCAATTAAATTCAAATAAGTATAAAAAACTTAATATTAAAGGAGAAGAAATTTAACACTTTATATTCTCATCAATTACACATTTTTTCCTCTACTAATATGAATAAGAAATTCATGCATCAAACAATACACATATAAATTCAAGAATGAATAATGAATCTTTTGACAATTTTTGCACAAAAAAAAAAATCTCATGTTGACATCTTCCTATAATTGAGGACAAAAAAACCCTTCCACTAAATTTGACTAATCCACTAATAAAATTCACAACAAAAATTCAAGTATATCTCTAAGCAAATTTTCATTAAATACTCATTTGACCACAGTATGGCTTCTTCTTCTTAAAGGTAGATTGTCAATGGTGAGCACGACCTTCTCAAGTTCACCATTCTTGAAATTGATACAAAATATATAGGTTTTCTTTATTGCAGCAACCTTTATAACCTTTCGTATTATCATTATGTAATTTTTTCATCACTAGGAACAAATTCTACACCCTGTCTCTTATACACATCTGGATGTTAACATGAAAGGGAAAGAATGAGGCCTGTCTCTTATACACGTCTAGACGTGTATAAGAGACAGTAATTGTAGGGTAACCTTTGGGAATTAACGATGACCATTGACAATCATGTATCCCTAATCTCAAGGTTCTATAAATGCTTTATGTATCTTGCACGAAAAAAGTGAGTTGTAGAAAATTAAGTAAACGACAAAGGCAAGGTAGCACGTCCCTGCACATTTAGGAGGGTATACCAACAGTAGTAGACGTCCCTATAGGTCCAGTAAGGTATACCAATATCAGTAGAACATCCAGGAGGTTTTCTTGCACTAGTAGCATGTTTAGAATGATGTACCTACATTAGCAAACACCACTAAGGAAGTAGTCGCACCAGTAAACATCACTAAGGCAACAGCCGCACCAACGAACTAACAAAGCAGCCAAGGAAGACAAACCAGAAGGAGGTGGAGAAGTAGCACAAGGGTCCTGCACTAGCAACCAACGCGCAATAGTAGGTGGTACACCAACAGACGCAAACAATGCACAGGGATAACAGCAGTGGCTTGAGCAAACAACAACAATGTAAATGAATGATAGTAACCATATGTGCAGACAACAATAGCACACTCGAATAGCAAGAATAGCACCTGTGAACAGCAGCCGCAATGTGTGGGGATAGAAGGCACAGCTTGTGCGAACAACAGGCATAACGGGTACAAACAATAGGCATAACACATGTGAACAACAAGCACAACACATGCAAACAACAGGCACAACGCGTGCAAATAGCATTAACAACACACACAGACAGCAGCAAACAGACATGACAACATATAGGGACAATAGTGCGTATGAACAACATTAATAGTGCATATGGATAACAACAAACAACATTAGCAGTGCGCACAGACAATAGCAACAGTGTATGAAGACAACATTAGCAGTGTGCGCAGATAGCAACGGCAACGCCTACAGATAGTATTAGCATAATGTCTAGGCAACACCAACAACAAGTGAAACAACACTGGCAACAAAAGATGGAAAAGATCTATATTTTGCTCTAGCAGTCTGTACACATTGAGTGATTGTTTTCTAGGAAAGGTTTTATCATAAACTCTTGATAAATTTATTGAAAAACAAAGTGAGATACGCTTAAAGTGATAGGGAAATTAACTCTTTGATCGAGAGATTATTGTAACTCATTAAGGATTAGTCCTTCTACATGTGGTTAAGAAGTGATTTTTCCACAACCATACTGTATCTCTTGATAATAAGAGTGAATTGTGTGATTTAAGAGTTATCATATCATACTGTGGACGTAACTCACACATTATAGGTGAACTACGTAAACATTATAATATGTTTTTCAGTATTTGCATGTAATTAATATTCATGCGATCACTCTCACATAAAGAAGAGATAAAAAAAATTAGATTATCAATTTTAACAAGTTATAGAGGTTAAATCTGAATTAATTTGTAAAAAGAACATATTTCACAACGGTCCTCATCACCAAATACATTATTAGTGAACTTGTTGATTTACCATCATTTGAAAGATATCAATACCAAAAACAATAGAGCAGGGGAAAACCAAAAATGTTTTTACAAGAACACCTATAGTTTTAGGGTTAGTCTTCATATGCTAGTGTTAAGATTGTTTCAGAAAAGAATTAGAGAAATTTTTACCATCAACTAAAAGCTTGGTTGAACATTAGGTATGCTTGGAATAGCGATACAAATCAGAATCATGAAAAGAATGCAATGGAAATGAAGATTAGAATTCTCGTACTTGCATCATAAAGGTAGGCAATTTAACAAATGGATTTTTGTAATCCTAGCTTCTTCACCAAAGGCTTCCAAGCAGCAGCAATCTAAGCATAAATGCTGTCTCTTATACACATATAGATTTGTATAAGAGACAGATAGTAGGTGGTACACCAACAGACGCAAACAATGCACAGGGATAACAGCAGTGGCTAGATGTGTATAAGAGACGGGCATAAATAAGATTATGAAGGCATACTTTCTATAACTTGGTGGAGACCTTAGCGTAAAGAGCAACATAATGGCTGTCTCTTATACACATATAGATTTGTATAAGAGACAGAGGCAAAGCACATAAGAGAACAAAAAGATGAAAGATCAACCTGTCTCTTATACACAGCTAGATGTGTATAAGAGACAGTCTGCGCACACTGCTAATGTTGTCTTCATACCTGTCTCTTATACACATCTTTGCAAAGAACAAATGAAGGCAAAGCACATATGAGATCATAAAGATGAGAGATCAACAGTACTCCTGTCTCTTATACACATCTAGCTGTGTATAAGAGACAGAGGCAAAGCACATAAGCTGTCTCTTATACACATATAGATTTGTATAAGAGACAGAAGTAACTCCATTACATATTATGACGACTTAACAGGCTCTTCGTATACAAAAGTCATGCTATTGTTCAATTCAAGATGTTTCATGAGGGAGGAAGAGCAGTTATGAGGTGATACTTTTAATCAGGGTTTAAGAATTTGAGAAATAAAGCAACTTTGCAATATGCATTCTTAAAGTTAATCTCAATAGGTTGAAATACAGGTAAATTTTTTAAATTTTGCAACGAACAAAAGAAGGCAAAGCACGTAAGAGATCATAAAGATGAGAGATCAACAGTACTCCTGTCTCTTATACACATATAGATTTGTATAAGAGACAGATTCCAAGCATACCTAATGTTCAACCCAGCTTTTAGTTGATGGTAAAAATTTCTCTAATTCTAGATGTGTATAAGAGACAGCAATAGGTTGAAATAAAGGTAAATTTTTTAAATTTTGCAAAGAACAAAAGAAGGCAAAGCACATAAGAGATCATAAAGATGAAAGATCAACAGTACTCAAGGAAAGAATTTCATAGATAATGGGTAAAAAGAAATCGGTTTATGAACTTGCCAAAGCCCCATAATTATAAATTTGTAACCTTCCCAACAAATAGCAATTAGCAAATTTTTTTTTGACAAAAAAGAAGAAAAGAATGTAAGAACTTCAATTAAAAGTTAGTGACCACTTACCTGAAAAATGCCACCAACACCCCCAGTAAAGCTCTTTGTGCAGTAAATTTATGCGCACACAATAAATTACTATCTTGTAATAAGAATCACACTTTGCCTTTGGCTCTCACAAATTTTTATGACTACCCATTATGTTGCTCTTTACGCTAAGGTCTCCACCAAGTTATAGAAAGTATGCCTTCATAATCTTATTTATGCTTATCAAACACTTAAACTCTCTTCATACAATTTCTTTAATGGTTGAGATTCAATGTTCTAGCATACTCAATACTAATTTTGGGTAGTTAAGATTTTCACTTGCAATTGTTATACACAGAAGCATGTCCAGACAAGATTATTTCTTTTCTCTTTTTACCAATTGAATGACCTTTTTTGCTATTTGGTTTTTGGTTTTCAAAAGCACAATATAACTACATATTTATGCCCTATAGATATATGCAATAAATATCTATGAAGGCATCATGGCAATTGATTAGACCACATATTCCAGCAAGCATCCGCCTTATTGTTAAGGTTATGCTTCTAAAGCTAGAGTCTAGAATCTAAAATTCGTATGGTACATTACTTGTACATTTAAAGCATTGTTTTTACACAATAAATATCTAAACGATAACCACAAAAAATCTTCAAATCAATTAACTATCTAGTGCACAGACAAAAAGGGGAAGGTATTGACTTAGCACACCACCTCCGCTTCTCGCATACTGCACGCATGGTCAGTCCTACAGGCATCCTTTTGAACCAAAGCATGCCTCTGTTGGCATGATTATTGCCTTATTTGAATGATCAGTCAAAACTTTTTCTATAATCTTTTGTCATCATTACTTGTACCGATAATTTTTTAAAATGCATGCAAGAATGTCAATGATAAAGAGGGAAAGGCTCAACAGAAATGAACCAAATGATATAATAAAAGAGCAGCATAAGAACTGTCTCTTATACACATCTAAATTAGTTTGGCAACATGTGCTACATTAGTGGACTTATTATAGAGAATGAAATGAGCTATTCTAATTTGTCAGCAGTAAGAAGAATAGAATTATGACCACACGTTATTCTAGACAAAGCGAGGATAAATCCATACTTACATCACACTAATATAGCTGTCTCTTATACACATCTAAATTAGTTTGGCAACATGTGATACATTAGTGGACTTATTATAGAGAATGAAATGAGCTATTCTAATTTGTCAGCAGTAAGAAGAATAGAATTATGACCACAAGTTATTCTAGACAAACCGAGGATAAATCCATACTTACATCACACTAATATAGATATGGAATAGGAGGTTGAATATACAAACTAGTGTTATGCTTTTTAACTTTAGCAATTTGACAAATGTGGCACTATGACACACTTTAGACACATTCTTTTGAAAGCAAGGCTAGTAGAACCTATTATCAAATAGTGCAATGGTCTTATCCCTTTTTAAATGACTAGCTAACCCACTAGTATGCATTTCCCATAAAAAAAAGTCACAAAATGTTGTACAAAATATGTATAACTTGTTAGCTCTAAATAAATAACTATCATAAATTACAAATCAATATATTTTCATCATTAATAAATCAAAATATATAGCCAAAATCAAGATATGTAAGGTACTTTTCATGTAATCTTTCAAATCCTATAATATAAACATTCATCATTTAAAGGGTACAAAAAGCTCAACGAAGAGTATAAACAACTTTATTTTCTACATTAAAGTAATATTTAGGTACAGGAGAATACTCATTAAGAAACTCAACCCATGTAGCATGCTTAATTTTATTTTTTATTTTTTTAAGAATTCAAATAATGCAATACTTGATAATCAGAAAACAAAACAAAAAAAACTCTTAAAATAAACAATAGTGCCTCTAATAGTGATATGACTAAACCACAATATAAAACTCTTTATCATAATTTTGAATATTTCTATTTTGATTTATTGAGTTTTTTGTCGAGAAATGCAATGAGACATTATTCCTAACTTAAGACTCCTCTTATACCAACCTCTACCATGTTATCAATAACTTTGGACACTTTGTTCAAGTTCAGATACCTCAAAATAGAAATTACACTGATTTGATTTTTCATGTCATTGAAAACTATAACAATTATATTAAATCATTAAAATTCTCATTTCTTTAAACAATCAATGATAAGTATCATAATAATGTTAAATCCCTTGATTGATCTCTTATAAAAGCAACCAAGCTATGAAATTATATGCTATTCTACTTGCCTATTCAACTTTTCACATTCATTAAAATTCATTTTATGATGTAGAAAATTTTGTAGATGTGAATTAAAAACTAAATTAATGACATCTTGCATGTCTTTAGGATTTGGCTTGGTGCCCTTAATGCAAAAATTCACGTGATTCAAGATAATGTTATTCCCTTTATATTCAAAGACTTACATATTTTTCCTACCATAATTAATTGCATTAAGGTAATAAAACAAAAAATGACTTAAGAAGACATAAACTACATTCATAGGAAGACATAAGAATAAATCTTATGTTTATGATTACCTAATGGAATGCCAACCAGACATCCGTCAGCTAAAAACCAAAATTTGCCCAAAACCTATGACAACTTCTGCAGCAGCCCGCCGGAGAGGTCACCCCAGCGCAGCATGGGGGAACTTCTGCACCAGCCCGCAGTGCTGCCCATTGGTACCACTGCGGCAGACCGACGGCGCACCTGCACAGCTGCGGCAGCCCACAGAGCTGCCTGGGGAAACTGCTGCGGCGCAGCGCTGCCCGCTGGTACCTCTGCTGTAGCCGTACCGCGCAGCCCGGGGGAACTTGTGTGGCAGCCTACAGCACTGCCCGCTGGTACCTCCAGGGCAGATCGACAGTGCGCCTCCACGGCTGCGGCAGTGTGCAGAAGTGGACGGGGGAAAGCTGCAGCAGCGCGCCGACCAGCCTGGGTGGCCTCATGTGGCAGCGCAATGGTGCGCCTCCATGGCTGCGGCAGTGTGCTGAGCTGCCCGGGGAAACCGCTGCAGCAGAAATGCCTGGGGTGACTTCTGTTGCAGCCCACAGGGGAGGTCACCCCAGCGCAGCCTGGGGGAACTTCTGTGGCAGTCCGCAGTGCAGCCTGCTGGTACCTCTGTGGCAGCGCCACGGCACGCCTCCACGGCTGGGACAGCACACAGAGCTGCCTGGGGGAACTTCTGCAGCTGTGCGCAGAGCTGCCTGGGGGCACTCCTGCAGCAGCCCGACATCGCAACATGGGTTCACTTCTGCGGCAGCACGCATCGCAGCCTGGCATGACCTCTGGCAGCAGCCTGGGGGAACTTCTTCCGCTGCCCACTGGTACCTCTGCAGCAGCCTGACGGCGCAGCGTGGGTTCACTTCTGCTGCAGCACGCAGCGCAGCCTGTGGTGACTTCTGTGGCAACCTGCAAGAGAGGTCACCCCAGCGCAGCCTGGGGGAACTTCTGTGGCAGCCCGCAGCGCTGCCTGCTGGTACCTCTGCGGCAGCCCAACAGCGCACCTCCACAGCTGAGGAAGCGCACAGAAATGCCTGGGGGAACTGCTGCGGCAGCGTGCAGAGCAGCCTCAGCGGCCTCATGCGGCAGCCTGACGGATTGCCTCAATGGCTGGGGCAGCCCGCGGCAAAGGTCAGCGCAGCCAGGGGGAACTACTGTGGCAGCCTGCAGCGCTGCCCGCTGGTACCTCTGCGGCAGCCTGCAGCGCTGCCCACTGGTACCCCTGCAGCAGCCTGACAGCGCACCTCCACGGCTGCGGAAGCACACTGAAATGGCTGGTAGAACTGCGGCAGCAGCGCGCAGAGCAGCCTGGGCAGCCTCATGCGGCAGCCCGATCGATTGCCACGACGGCTGCGGAAGCCAGTCAAAAAT
>CM038483.1:4042216-4052484 GCA_021464305.1 Kandelia obovata | reverse complement strand
ATGCATGTCAAATTGCTAACATTTGTCTATCCATAATAAACTTAGGTTTTGTTTAGTACAATTGGCATTTTTTGATTTCTAATTAAATTTAACATAGATAATGGAAAACTTATTTGGAAAGGTTATTCATTCTCATTTTCGTTTTAAAATTCAAAATTAATTTTTGACTCAAAAATCAAATTTCTTAAAATGTAAAATAATGGGATGAGTCTTAAATGTTATAAGTGTCCGAATCTTATTCATTTTGTACCTATCTTTATTTTGATTTTATTAGAATCAAGAAATTCAATCCCAAATCAACACCTTTGTCATTAGTATGAATTAATTTGATGAATAGTCATGTGCAAAAAGTCTCATTACAAGTCCAAATGAATAAAGAATTTGATGTACTCCAAGTAATTATTATGTGTTAATGAATATATGATCATGTATTATGAATGATTATGACTGTGGTGATATCAAATATCGATAGATCTTATTAACTCAAAAATTGAATCTATATGTTATTGGTCTTAGGATCTTATTGATTCTTGATCAATCCTTTATCTTGATTTTATCACGATAAATAAATTTAGTTCCAATTAAACATCTTTGTTATTAGTGTGAATTATTAATCTAGTGAATAGTTATGTGCAAAAGTTTTATTACAATTTCAAAAGATTAAAGAACTTGATGTATTCAAAGTATTTATTCTTAAGTTAAGAAATCTTCAATTCTTCGTAACCTCAAGAAGAATTTTCTTTAAAGTGGAAATCATTATTATGTGAGCAAATGTATAACAAGAGGTCATTCAAGAAATCCAACTAATAACGACACTTAAGAAATCCAACTAGTTAAAGATGATGATATAAGATGATATGTTGTATAACAAACTAAAGATTCATCGTAGTTTTGCAGTCACAAAAGGTTGTGGAAGCCTAAATAGAAATTTTTTGAAAAGAGAACACATGTGTTGAACTATAACCAAATAGCGTGGTTTTAACAGGTAAAAACAAATCTAGAAAGAATTTGAAAAACCCATTTCATGATATTGGACTCCAATTAATAATATGACAAAAGGTAGCTTGCAAGTGAGGTTGATTTGTGCTTTAGACCTAAATAATGATGAAATTGAAGGTAAAAAACTATTCAATTTTCATGGAAAGATACACATGGTAGATTATTTCAAATGGGAAACAAATCTAAACATTTATTTTGATGAAAGCAATGATAAAAAAAACAAAACAATACTATTTATTGATCTTGAAATGAAGGGTTTTACACTTCAATGGTAAAGAAAAGAGTTTAGCAGTGCACATTATAAGATAAGCCAAAAGTTAGTACTTAAGAGCATATGAAAGCAAAGTTAATAAACAATTTTACTTACTAATTAGTATGATCTATGAATCACATTCATATGCGAAGCTACAGTAATCTGTTGGGAGTATAATGCATCTTTTCAAATAATTGAATTTCAATTCAGTTGATTTAAACAAGATCATGAACAACTGACTCCCTTATCTTGTTTGTTTGAATCAATTCATTATGAGATCAATGAGAGTTGTTGTTTATTAATCTTAAAGATTGTCCTAATATATGATTTAATAATTAAAAAAAAAAGTTTTGCAATACAAAATTATGGGATTAAGTATGAAAAATTTAATGAAGATGGAAATAAAGGCTTTTAGAATAATTAAATAAGTAAAAAAAGTAATTAAAAAGAGTTGCCCAAAATATTAAAGGCAATATTGGAATCTTGCTACTATTGATGAGTGAAAAGGGTAAAAATTTAGCATCATCTAGTATTGAAATTAACTCTAGTCAAGATATCTTTGAAGCTAATAACAACTTGCAAACTTGATATTTTATGTGCAAAAAAAGGGGAACATCACTCTTACTATTACTTGCAATAAATGGTGACTTTGACAGAGTTTATAAATAATGACAAAACTTTAGAAAACCTTGTATATGATGAATATATTGAAGAGAAAGAGGATATTAATGTGTATCCAATCTAAAGAGAGTCCCTAGTAGTGCAAAAAGTAATGTTTAAGGAGGATGACAAGTAGATTAGTCAAAAAAAAAAGATAAAATACTAATTGTTGATCCATTATGATTGAGTAAAGAGATTTCTCATGTGTTAATAAATATGTTAATGAGGAGTAAACAATTACTATACAATCATGTATTATAGAGACTGTGACTAGGGTTTATATCAATATATCGGTAGATCCTATTAACTTAAAAATTGAATTTAAATGTTATAAGTGTCCGGATCTTATTCATTTTGTACCTATCTTTATTTTGATTTTATTAGAATCAAGAAACTAAGTCCCAAATCAACACCTTTGTTATTAGTATGAATTAATTTGATGAATAGTCATGTGCAAAAAGTCTCATTACAAGTCCAAATGAATAAAGAATTTAATGTACTCCAAGTAATTACTATGTGTTAATGAATATATAATCATGTATTATGAATGATTATGACTGTGGTGATATCAAATATCGATAGATCTTATTAACTCAAAAATTGAATCTATATGTTATTGGTCTTAGGATCTTATTGATTCTTGATCAATCCTTTATCTTGATTTTATCACGATAAATAAATTTAGTTCCAATTAAACATCTTTGTTATTAGTGTGAATTATTAATCTAGTGAATAGTTATATGCAAAAGTTTTATTACAATTTCAAAAGATTAAAGAACTTGATGTATTCAAATTATTTATTCTTATAGTTAAGAAATCTTCAATTGTTCGTAACCTCAAGAAGAATTTTCTTTAAAGTGGAAATCATTATTATGTGAGCAAATGTATAACAAGAGGTCATTGAAGAAATCCAACTAATAACGACACTTAGATAGAAAAGAGATTAATTAAAAAAGACTGATCGTAATTTCTATTATAAAGCTTTTAGATCTTTTCGTCGAAGATAAACATTTCATTACCTAGGGATTACAACAAGGAAACGTCAAACTTTAATTTATTTTGTTATTTTGTTTTATTTTAGTTATTAATTTTAATTAAAAATCATGTGATTATTTTAATAAAAAAATTATTTGAATTAAATAGAGTTTTATTTAATCAAAGATTAACATTTATGCTCATTATAACTTTAGTATAAATAAAATTTTTTGTTTGACAAATTTTCAAATTTGCTATTTTATCAAAATATCAACATTGTTAACAATTGTGATTTTTTTCTAAACTTTCACTCTAATTCTCTTATTCCAATTTTAATTCTTAAGCTAAATTCAGTTATTATCTCAATTTATTTACAATAATTTTTAAGGTTAGTTCATGGCCAATTTGTACCTCTTTTGGTTTCTTTGTACCTCAATTTATTTCCTTTCCATCACTGCCATTGACCAAGTTTCAGTTCAAAGGCTAAGCATATCCTTAATTCCATTTAATTTTATTGAATGTAATTTTTTATTCCACCTTATTTCCTTTTTTTATTTGATCAATTTTCGAGGGATTTCGAGTTCAATCTTTTTTGGTTCCTTTACGTCTAGTTAAACTGATACGCTAAACAATAAATACTAAGCTTATGTTAAATTTCATTTTTTATTAATTTAGATTATTCTTGTGTTTAATTTTAGTTTTGGTAATAGGGCCCCAGTAGAAGCCGAAAGTGTAGCGGTCGCGGCCAAACATTGTCTCGATGCTGCTGCTTTCTTGATGTTTTCTGGTTAGGAATCTTTTTTTCCCAGCTGCTTGCATTGGGATTTGAGCTTACCCTTCACAGCTTCAGTAAATTCCATAAATCAGATGACTTTAATATCGAGAAGTACACCACTGGCTCTTTAGAGAACAATATGGGATATACAAAGGATTATTGGCCAATTTATGGGCTTGTCGGTGTTGTTGGAACCACACTTGGTTGGACCTAGTTGTCATTGCTTGCTTCTCATGCTAATGAGATATTAAAGATCTCAGTCCATATATAAACCACTTATCTTGTTGTGGTTAGCGTTTTGTGTTTCTAGTGCAAGTAGTTTTATTGGGGGTATCATGTTTGCAATTAGTGCTTACATGGTAGACTAATATTAGCATCAAATGATATATTCTTGATATGCACACGGGCATTATTGTTGTGAACAACGTGATAAAAGTTTCAACTTCATGAATTGATTGTGTGCTATGTGTGTAAAGGTTTCAAGATCCGTCACAGTTTCAAACGTCCTATGTGTGCACTAAAAATAAATTAAATGCATGAGTTTAAGTGTGTTGATATTCTTTAGGTCCCTACATTGCCTAATGACTTCTCTCTTTTGCTTGATTAACGTTAGTGCTCATTGTCACATGCATTTCATAAGTCATTGCAGCTGCTATTTAGGTTTTTATTAGTGTAACAAAAAGGAAGATGGATGAAATTTAAAAGAGAATGAAAAGAATTGACTTATATTGAAGTATGCGGTAACCAAAGCTTTGCTTTAGTCACAAGATTAAGACAAATGTAATGAATGGTAGAATATTTATTCCTTTATGTAGCTATTGATTTAAATACAACGTCCCTATTCTTTAATTTTGTTTATCTTTTTATTTTTTGTTTAATTTATTTATGTTAGTTTAGCGATGTAAGTAAATGCGACTTTTTATTTTGGTTTCTCTTATGTACCCGGACTTTGATACCGGAATTCTCCTATTTCATTGTTCATGTGATGTTTTTAATGTGAGAATGATAATGAAAGTGATATTTTACATAACTAATTCTTAAAAGTTGAGAGTTTTAACATTTTCTAATGGTGTGAGGAACATAATGATGGAAAAACGAAAATGAAATTGGCTTAGGTTGAAAGCAGATCAAAATTCTTGCATGACTCCATTATCTAAAAAGTCTCTATAATTCTTGGATCAAATTTAGGAGACAATTGCACTAAGGTGTTGGGAAGCCCTTACCTTTTATTAATGTGGAAGAATTAACTTTAAAGATGGCTTTTTCTGTAAACACTTCCACTAAAAAATATAAACTTTTTTCATGCTAATGGTTTTGTACTAGGGCAAAACCTGAGAAATGTAGTAAAGTTGTTCAAAGTGCAGTAACGTTGTTGCAAAATATGAGTGTAACAGAGGTGGTCGAAGTGCAACAATAAACAAGAGCTATAAGATGATGGGATGCTGCAAAAAGTAAGAGTAACAAGATGACAAGAAAGATTTATTTTTTAGAACTGAATATAGATTTTAAGAGGCCCCTTGAGATCATTTAAAGTCAAATACCATTTGAAAGAAACCAAAAATGAAGAGAAAAGAAAAAGGAAAAGAACGAGAGAAGGAGGCTGGTATCGAAAAAAGTCAAGATACATTATTGTCAAACAAAGTCTTAAATTTATAAGATGTACTAATCTATTGCCTAGATAAGATGCACTAGGAGACAATGACCTTTTATCATCACAATTTCTAGTCCAATTTGCATTTGTATACCCATATAGGTAAATTGTTCACTCCTATTATAAAGCAGCCCATAATTGATTGTGCTCTTGACATACCTCAAAATTCTCTTAGCCGTTACAAGATGAGACCTTGAGGTCACCTTGAAATCTAGCACAAAAGTTTATAGTAAAAATCAGATATGGCCTTGATGCAATCAAATAAGTAAAGTTTGCTGCAGTTGAATTTATTGATTATGCTATTATTTGGTGGGATCAAAGTGACCTATTGATACATGGGAGGAGAAGAAGGCTATTATGAGAAGGAGGTTTGTCCCCAATCACTATTACAGGGAGTTATACCAAATGCTACAAGGGCTCACTCAGGGCACCAAAAGTGTGGAGGACTACCACAAGGAGATGAAGATCACCATGATTAGGGCAAATGTAGAAGAAGATAGAGAGGCAACCATGACTCAATTTTCTCTTTGGCTAAATAGGGACATAGCGAATGTGGTTGAGTTTCAACATTATGTGGAATTAAAAGACATGGTGCACATGGCAATGAAAGTTGAAAGGCAACTTAATCGCAAGGGTTCCACACTGTTTGTACAATATTCAGTTTCTACCTCATCTTGCTAGCCAAATCGGGGTAAAAGGGACAAGATGGCCAATTACAAGTCCACAGTCGAACTATCCAAGCACAAAAAGGTGGGTTTTAGCAAGGAGGAAATTAATTTTGAACCCTAACCAAGTAGAAATAAAGATGTTAAATATTTTAAGTGTTTGGACAGGGGTCACATTGCATCTCAATGTCCAAATAAGCGTATAATGATCTTGAGAAGTAATGGAGATGTTGAAACTAAAAGTGAATCAGATGATGATTTTGTGCCATCATCAGAGGGTGAAAGTGATGGAGAGGAGTATCCGGTTAATGATGTAGCTCTAGTTACAAGGCGAGCAATGAATGTGCAAGTAAAGGAAAAAAATGAGGTGTAACGAGATAACATCTTTCAAACAAGTTGTCTTATCAAAGATAAGGTATGTAGTATAATTATTGATGGTGGGAGTTGTACTAATGTTGCTAGTACAACTACGGTTGAGAAGCTGAATTTGCCTACTATAAAGCATCCTAGGCCATATAATTTTCAGTGGTTGAATAAGAGTGGTAAAGTAAAGGTAAATAAGCAAGTGCTTATATCATTTTCTATTGGAAGGTACCACGATGAAGGTTTATGTGATATTGTACCTATGCATGCAGGTTATATTCTATTAGGAAGACCATGACAATTTGACAAGCGAGTTATGCATGACGGCTTCAAGAATCAATATTCCTTTGTAATGAATGAAAAAATTGTCACTCTTGTACCATTATCACCTTAACAAGCTTATGAGGATTAATTAAGGATTAAAAATGAGAGTGAACAGAAAAGAGAGATTGAAAAAAGAGAAAAGAGAGGAGAAAATTTGGGGACACAAGAAAAAGGGAAGAAAAGAGAAAGTTTCCATACAAAAGAAAGTGATGTCAAAAGAGCATTTTATTCCAATCAGTCTATGGTCATACTTTTGTACAAGGAGACTTATTTGCCTAGTGTTCTTGGTTCTCTATTGCAGGAATGTGAAGATGTATTCCCTAATGCTGTTCCAAGTGAATTGCCACCTAATAGAGGAATTGAACATCAAATTGATTTCGACTCGGGTGCATCCGTCCTTAACCGGCCAGCATATAAGAGTAATCCGGAGGAGACAAGGGCCCTTAGTTCCAAAGGATATGTGAGGGAGAGCATGATTTCAGATTGGGATAAAAATTTCTTAAGCTACTTCTAGAATACTTTGTGGGGTAAGTTAGGTACTAGACTATTGTTTTCAACTACTTATCATCCACAAATCGATGGACAAACTGAGGGGGTTAATCAAACTCTTTCTACTCTTTTGCGTGCTATTATTCAAACAAATTTGAAAACATGGGAAGATTGTTTACCACATGTGGAGTTTGGATATAATAGGAGTGTTAATTTTACTACTAGTTACTACTACTATTACCTGTGCGTGATGCTAATGTTGTTTGTACCTGTCTCTTATACACATCTAGATGTGTATAAGAGACAGCATTAGCAGTGCACACATATAAATGTAGCAGTAACTACATCAATGTGTACAAACAACATTAGCATCACGCACAGGTAATAGTAGTAGTAACTAGTAGTAAAATTACTCCTCCTATTATATGCAAACTCCACATGTGGTAAACAATCTTCCCATGTTTTCAAATTTGTTTGAATAATAGCACGCAAAAGAGTAGAAAGAGTTTGATTAACCCCCTCAGTTTGTCCATCAATTTGTGGATGATAAGGAGTTGAAAACAATAGTTTAGTACCTAACTTACCCCACAAAGTATTCTAGAAGTAGCTTAAGAACTTTTTATCCCAATCTGAAATCATGCCTGTCTCTTATACACATCTAGATGTGTATAAGAGACAGATATAAGAGTAATCCTGAGGAGACAAAGGAGCTTATTTCCAAAGGATATGTGAGGGAAAGCATTATTTCAGATTGGGATAAAAAGTTCTTAAGCTACTTCTAGAATACTTTGTGGGGTAAGTTAGGTACTAAACTATTGTTTTCAACTACTTATCATCCACAAATTGATGGACAAACTGAGGGGGTTAATCAAACTCTTTCTACTCTTTTGCGTGCTATTATTCAAACAAATTTGAAAACATGGGAAGATTGTTTACCACATGTGGAGTTCTGTCTCTTATACACATCTAGATGTGTATAAGAGACAGCTATTAATGTTATCTGCATATGCTGTCACTGGTGTCTGTTGTCTGCACATGTTGTACTTACCGTTTACAGGCACTATGCTCGCTATCTGCACAAGCTGTGACTTTTGTCCACACACGTTGTGGCTGTTATTCACATATGTTATTCCTGCTATTCGAGTGTGCTACTACTGTCTACTCATGCCGCTATTGCTATTCGCCCACACTATTTCTATTTCCTTATGCCATTGCTACTATCTTTGTGCACTACTACTGTATACTGGTGCACTACTTGCTGTTGCGCATTGGTTGCTAGTGCAAGACCCTTGTGTTGTTGCTCTACCTCCTGGTTTTTCTTCCTTGGCTGCTTTATTGGGTCGCTAGTGTGGCTACTACCTTGGTCATATTTACTAGTGCGGCTGCTGCCTTGTGATAAGAACCATAGAGATGATGGGTGGAAGGTTCCAATGGATGCAAGAGGTCCATTGCACATTTCAGAAGGCTTAATAACACAAACTAGAGCTTCAGTGGATGCAAAAGGTCCATTGCACATTCTAGAAGGCCTAATAACACGAGCTAAAGCCAAAAAGATTAAAGAAGCACTAAATGGTCTTATTGAGGACATTCAGGCCATCCAAGTTTCAAATAGTGCGAATTCAAGTTTGACAAAGAGTATAGACCTAATTAATATAATTGGAGTACTTGATTGCTCATACTAAGTAATAACATTCACTCCTAAATAGGAGTTTATTATCTGTGTTGAAATTTGTCCATTGTTAGGAATTTCTCCAAATAAAGATTTATCTTAAGTAGGAATTTGTGCCTCTTTATGATTGCTATCTTAAACTATAAATAGTCATCCCTTGTAAACTCTAAAAAATCATACAACTTTGAGTGAAATAGAAAGTAAGGGTTTTCTCCCTCAGTTGTTTTGAGGACTAAAGAACTTATCAAAATATATTTCTTCTTGTGGTTTTCTAACCGACTCATTACTCCCAATTCCTTTCTTTTCTAGAGTGTGGCGTCCATATCCTTCTTAAATACCTTAAGTTCGTGTTCCTTCGAATGTTGGGTCTAGGGTTTTTGTTATTTAACTTTGGTTTAGCTTTCTTGGTTGTTCTTTAATTCCTTGTGTGCATTGGGTCCCTAAGCCACGTCTTTTTGGGGTTTTCCGCATCACCTTGGTAGTGTTTATTGGTGTGGGTATATTGTGTTAGACATGTTGTTTGGTGTTGGTATACCCTTCTGGACCTGTAGGGACGTCTGCTGCTGCTGTTACACCCTCCTGAACATGTAATGATGTGTTGTTAGTCTACTAGAAAGCCTTTTGGATGTGCTGGGACATGCTGATGGTTTGCTGGAAAGCCTCTTGGTGTGGTGGTCAGCTATTACTATCACCTTTATGAGGGTTTGTTGGTGTGGGCGGATAGCTACCTTGCCCTCTCTTTCTTTCTTTCCTCGTTGGTCGACTGCACCTTACTGTTTCGCCTTGGTGATTGTTACACTCTCCTTGGTCGGTTGCCTTACCCCTACCATTTATTCAATTTTTTGCAACTCTTTTTCTTCTTGTAAGATGCGTAGAGTATTTATAAAACCTTGATATTAGCGCTACATTGTCATCAATGGTCATCCTTGATTCCTAAAAGTTACCCTACAATCAACGACTATATTTGAGCCTTAAAATTTATGGTCAATTGTCAACGGTCAATCTTTCCTTATTAGGGTTGCCTTGTCATCACCGATTTTTCCCAATGACCTTTATGCATCTCAACGGCATTCATAACCTTAAAATCGACACATAAAACCATGTGAGATAGTGTTGACAAAAAATCCAACATTAGCCATTGAAGATGAACTCAACATTAGGCCTATCAGTGAGTTATTGCAAACTACTATTGTACAAGTATCCAAACTCTAATGGTTATCCATACGAACAATGAAGAAACAACTTTTAGAACCTAAAACCCTTTGAGGGACAAAGGGAGGAAAATACAAGTAACCCTAATGTACTAAACATGCATTATCTAACCATGTTGTGAGGTATTTATAGGGATTGTGATTCTAGAATGCTTTTAAAGTGATTTGTGTCAATTATCAATGAATTTCATTTTAACCATTATATTTTTAAATTTCATATTTTTGACTTCATAA
>CM038483.1:3993996-4011792 GCA_021464305.1 Kandelia obovata | reverse complement strand
GAATGAGGCTAGTAGCAATAATTATGGTGATAAGAGTGGTTGAGGCAACTGAAACAACAATGGTTGTAGACTTAGTAAATATATTTGATTTTATAAGATATTAATGTAATTTAAACATCATGTATAATTAAGATTTTTAACTATTAATTTTATATGAAATTATAATTAAATTTTATTTATATAATTAACAAATTGATAATTTTAAATCTTACTATTAATAAATATAATTAACTGATTAGTAATTATTTATTATATTTTAAAAATAAAACAACAAATTTTAAGTAAAATAAAAAATTAATAATTTTTATGTAATTATTTTATTTAATAATAAAAATTATTATTTTAAAAATTATTAAATAGTAATATACTTTATATATTTTTATTATATTAATGTATTATATTTTTAAATTAAAAATATAAACTGTAATATAATTTTATTAAATATATATTATACTGTTTATTAAATATTAATAAAATTATATTAAATTTAAAAAGATATATTTTTAAATTATAACCGTAATATTTAGGGTGAAACCTGGGCATATTATTTGTGCCCCAAAAATGATGGAAAATTACTCAGCAGTCCCAACGAAGTTCGTTCTCTTCGATTCAAATCCCCTAAGGCCGAATAAAACCGCGTCTCTCGTTCTGTCTCTCCCTACATCTCTCATCCTGTCTCTCTCTCTCTCTATGTCTCCCTATGTCTCTCATCCTGTCTCTCTCTAAAACCATCCATCTCTCTTGCTTTCATTCTCCGTCTTACAATTTTAGTGAAGAAGCGTCGGTCTCTCTCTTCCTTTCCTCCTCCGATGCTCTGATACTCCCCATCAGAAATGACAAAATTAGGCAACAGGACTTGTAATCCGGCTAAAGAAAATTAATGATGAAAATATATTGATTTGTAATTTATGATAGTTATTTATTTAGAACTAACAAGTTATACATATTTTGTACAACATTTTGTGACTTTTTTTTATGGGAAATGCATACTAGTGGGTTAGCTAGTCATTTAAAAAGGGATAAGACCATTGCACTATTTGATTATAGGTTCTACTAACCTTGCATTCAAAAGAATGTGTCTAAAGTGTGTCATAGTGCCACATTTGTCAAGTTGCTAAAGTTAAAAAGCATAACACTAGTTTATATACTCAACTTCTTATTCCATATCTATATTAGTGTGATTTAAGCATGAATTTATCCTTGGTTTGTCTAGAATAACTTGTGGTCATAATTCTATTCCTCTCTCTTATACACATCTAGATGTGTATAAGAGACAGTCTTAATGTCATCTTGGGCATAATAATTTATGGAACAAGACTAAAAGGTAAAAAGAAAAACTTAAAAGTACATCATTGAGACAATATATTCTCCACATTGAAGATATAATTAATATTAAAGTCATTAGGCAAATTAAGTAAATATGTACAAAGTATAAGTTTTTCAATGATGGAGGAGAAACCTATAACTCGAGCATGCAATTTGCAAACATTCAAAATGAATTCAAACCATGACAAAATCAAAATGCTTTTCCTAAAAGTTGTACTGTAGCAAGTTTATAATCAATACTACTTAAAGTCATTTTATGTTTGATATTAACATGCAAATTATGAATATGCTTGGAAAAGTTTTTAGTAGATTAAAAAGAAAAAATGTCTGAGGAAGGAGAATAAGATTAATAGGTGTGCATGGACTGTAATCATAGATAATCTCAAAAGGACCTTTAGGAGTGGACCTTTTAAGAGGATCAAATTTTTAATTAATTACCTTAGTTTGACTATCTATTTAAGGGTATAATGCAAATAAAAATTTCAAACTAATTGATCAATTTAACTACTTTAGTTGCAAGTGATAACTTGTCTAAAAATTAGCTTGGCAACATGTGATACATTAGTAGACTTATTGTAGAGAATGAAATGAGCTATGTTAATTTGTCAACAGCAAGAAGAATAGAATTATGACCACAGGTTATTCTAGACAAACCAAGGATAAATTCATGCTTAAATCACACTAATATCTGTCTCTTATACACATCTAGATGTGTATAAGAGACAGAGTTTATATACTCAACTTCTTATTCCATATCTATATTAGTGTGATTTAAGCAGGAATTTATCCTTGGTTTGTCTAGAATAACTTGTGGTCATAATTCTATTCCTCTCTCTTATACACATCTAGATGTGTATAAGAGACAGACACTAGTTTATATACTCAACTTCTTATTCCATATCTATATTAGTGTGAGTTAAGCATGAATTTATCCTTGGTTTGTCTAGAATAACTTGTGGTCATAATTCTATTCCTCTCTCTTATACACATCTAGATGTGTATAAGAGACAGAGTTTATATACTCAACTTCTTATTCCATATCTATATTAGTGTGATTTAAGCAGGAATTTATCCTTGGTTTGTCTAGAATAACTTGTGGTCATAATTCTATTCCTCTCTCTTATACACATCTAGATGTGTATAAGAGACAGACACTAGTTTATATACTCAACTTCTTATTCCATATCTATATTAGTGTGATTTAAGCAGGAATTTATCCTTGGTTTGTCTAGAATAACTTGTGGTCATAATTCTATTCCTCTCTCTTATACACATCTAGATGTGTATAAGAGACAGACACTAGTTTATATACTCAACTTCTTATTCCATATCTATATTAGTGTGATTTAAGCAGGAATTTATCCTTGGTTTGTCTAGAATAACTTGTGGTCATAATTCTATTCCTCTCTCTTATACACATCTAGATGTGTATAAGAGACAGACACTAGTTTATATACTCAACTTCTTATTCCATATCTATATTAGTGTGAGTTAAGCATGAATTTATCCTTGGTTTGTCTAGAATAACTTGTGGTCATAATTCTATTCCTCTCTCTTATACACATCTAGATGTGTATAAGAGACAGGTACATATTTACTTAATTTGCCTAATGACTTTAATATTAATTATATCTTCAATGTGGAGAATATATTGTCTCAATGATGTACTTTTAAGTTTTTCTTTTTACCTTTTAGTCTTGTTACATAAATTATTATGCCCAAGATGACATTAAGAATATCTTGAATGATGAATACATTGTTTCTTCTCAAAGCATATTTCAACACTATTTTGTCCAATGAAAAGCATCTCTAGCTTCTAATGCTACTTGACTTCCTTAAGATACCTTTCATTTATTGACTCCTACTTTGCTAGATGCTTAGGTCGCATCTACCTCAATGGAATTGAGTTCTCTTCAATTAAAGATAAGCGATGCAGTAACTGATAAAACAACATATTTCTTATTCTATAGGACCTTATTTTGTGCCTAATTAGGATACCTTTTTTTAGAATATTTTCATTTACACACTTATTATAATTCTCTTATTCAAAAAAACTTTTATTTATATATTTAATAGAATTTTCTTATTTAATATATTTTTAATTCTTATTCAAATTATATGGGAAACTTCCTCATTTTTAGTATAAATTTTCTTTTTTTTTTATTTTCATTTTTTTCCTGTAACTCATTTTATAAATAAAATTCAACATTAACTTTATCAATCAGATTATTCATTAATTATTGAGTTTAATTTTAGGATAAATCCCTGAGTTTAATTTGAGTTTTCTGGTAGATTCTTGTGCTGCTCTTTTATTATATCATTTGGTTTATTTCTGTTGAGTCTTTCCCTTTTTATCATTGACATTCTTGCATGCATTTTAAAAAACTATAGGTACAAGTAATGATGACAAAAGATTATTAAAAAAGTTTTGACTGATCATTCAAATAAGGCAATAGTCATGCCAACAGAGGCATGCTTTGGTTCAAAAGGATGCCTATAGGACTGACCATGCGTGCGGTACACAAGAAGCAGAGGTGGTGTGCTAATTCAATGCCTTCCCCTTTTTGTCTGTGCACTGGATAGTTAATAGATTTTAAGATTTTTTGTGGTTACCGTTTATATATTTTTTGTGTAAAAACAATGCTTTAAATGTACAAGTAATGTACCATACGAATTTTAGATTCTAGACTCTAGCCTTAGAAGCATAACCTTAACAATAAGGCGGGTGCTTGTTGGAATATGTGGTCTAATCAATTGCCATGATGCCTTCATAGATATTTATTGCATATATCTATAGGGCATGAATATGTAGTTATATTGTGCTTTCGAAAACCAAAAACCAAACAGCAAAAAAGGTCATTCAATTGGTAGAAAGAGAAAAGAAATAATCTTGTGTGGACATACTTCTGTGTATAACAATTGCAAGTGAAAATCTCAACTACCCAAAATTAGTATTGAGTATGCTAGAACATTGAATCTCAACCATCAAAGAAATTTTATGAAGAGAGTTTAAGTGTTTGATAAGCATAAATAAGATTATGAAGGCATACTTTCTATAACTTGGTGGAGACCTTAGCGTAAAGAGCAACATAATGGGTTGTCATAAAAATTTGTGAAAGCCAAAGGCAAAGTGTGATTCTTATTACAAGATAGTAATTTATTGTGTGAGCATAAATTTACTGCACAAAGAGCCTCACTGGGGATGTTGGTGGTATTTTTCAGGTAAGAGGTCACTAACTTTTAATTGAAGTTCTTACATTCTTTTCTTCTTTTTTGTCACAAAAAAAAATTTGCTAATTGCTATTTGTTGGGAAGGTTACAAATTTATAATTATGGGGTTTTGGCAAGTTCATAAACTGATTTCTTTTTACCCATTATCTATGAAATTCTTTCCTTGAGTATTGTTGATCTTTCATCTTTGTGATCTCTTATGTGCTTTGCCTTTTCTTGTTCTTTGCAAAATTTAAAAAATTTACCTTTATTTCAACCTATTGAGATTAACTTTAAAAATGCATATTGCAAAGTTGTTTTATTTCTCAAATTCTTAAAACTTGATTAAAAATATCACCTAATAACTACTCTTCCTCCCTCATGAAACATCCTGAATTGAACAATAGCATGACTTTTGTATACCAATAGCCTGTTAAGTCGTCATAATATGTAATGGAGTTACTTGTAGTATAGAAAAATGAGGAATAAGAAGCTACATGCAACCTAAATGTAGGGTTTTAATTGTAAAACTTCCAAAATCATTGTACAATATTATTTGGTGTGGAAATTTCATTTATGCTTAGATTGCTGTTGCTTGGAAGCCTTTGGTGAAGAAGCTAGGATTACAAAAATCCATCTGTTAAATTGCCCACCTTTATGATGCAAGTACGAGAATTCTAATCCTGTCTCTTATACACATCTAGATGTGTATAAGAGACAGCAGCATTAACAACACACACAGACAATAGCAAAAAGACATTACAAGATATAAGGACAATAGTGCGTATGAACAACATTAATAATACGTATGGATAACAACAAACAACATTAGCAGTCCGCACGGACAATAGCAACAGTGTATGAAGACAACATTAGCAGTGTGCGCGGACTGTCTCTTATACACATCTAGATGTGTATAAGAGACAGGTTGTCATGTCTGTTTGCTATTGTTTGTGTGTGTTGTTAATGCTGTTTGCACGCGTTGTTACTTGTCTCTTATACACATCTAGATGTGTATAAGAGACAGCTGCTAATGTTGTTTGTTGTTATCCATACTCATTATTAATTTTGTTCATACGCACTATTGTCCTTATATGTTGTCATGTCTGTTAGATATTGTCTGTGTGTGTTGTTAATGCTGTTTGCACGCGTTGTTACTTGTCTCTTATACACATCTAGATGTGTATAAGAGACAAGTAACAACGCGTGCAAACAGCATTAACAACACACACAAACAATAGCAAACAGACATGACAACATATAAGGCTGTCTCTTATACACATCTAGATGTGTATAAGAGACAGGCTATTGTCTGTGTGTGTTGTTAATGCTGTTTGCACGCGTTGTTACTTGTCTCTTATACACATCTAGATGTGTATAAGAGACAAGTAACAACGCGTGCAAACAGCATTAACAACACACACAGACAATAGCAAAAAGACATTACAAGATATAAGGACAATAGTGCGTATGAACAACATTAATAATGCGTATGGATAACAACAAACAACATTAGCAGCTGTCTCTTATACACATCTAGATGTGTATAAGAGACAGTCCGCGCACACTGCTAATGTTGTCTTCATACACTGTTGCTATTGTCCGTGCGGACTGCTAATGTTGTTTGTTGTTATCCATACGCATTATTAATGTTGTTCATACGCACTATTGTCCTTATATGTTGTCATGTCTGTTTGCTATTGTCTGTGTGTGTTGTTAATGCTGTTTGCACGCGTTGTTACTGTTGCCTGCTATTCACACGCGTTGTGCCTATTGTTCGCACAAGCTATGCCTTCTATACCCACACATTGCGGCTGCTGTTCACAGGCACTATTCTTGCTTTTCGAGTGTGCTACTGTTGTCTGCACATACCGTTACTATCATTCATTTACATTGTTGTTGTTTGCTCAAGCCACTGCTGTTATCCCTGTGCATTGTCTGCGTCTGTTGGTGTACCACCTACTGTTGCGCGTTGGTTGCTAGTGCAAGACCCTTGGGCTACTTCTCCACCTCCTTCTGGTTTGTCTTCCTTGGTTGCTTTGTTAGTTCGTTGGTGTGGCTGTTGCCTTAGTGATGTTTACTGGTGCAGCTACTTCCTTAGTGGTGTTTGCTAATGCAGGTACATCATTCTAAACATGCTACTAGTGCAAGGAAACCTCCTGGATGTTTTTCTGATACTGGTATAACTTCCTGGACCTATAGGGACGTCTACTACTGTTGGTATACCCTCCTAAATGTGCAGGGACGTGCTACCTTGCCTTTGTCGTTTACTTAATTTTCTACAACTCACTTTTTTCTTGCAAGATACATAAAGCATTTATAGAACCTTGAGATTAGGGATACACGATTATCAATGGTCATCGTTAATTCCCAAAGGTTACCTTACAATTAATAGTCAGATTTGAGTTCTAAAATTTAGAGTCAATGGTCAATGGTCAATAGTCAATCTTGACCTCTAAAATTTAGGGTCACGATCAACATTGACTCCTCAACATTAGGGTTAACCTATAATCATTGGTTTTTTCCAATGACCTCTCTACATCTCAACGACATTCATAACCTTAAATCAACACATATAACAGTGTAAGATGTTGTTGACAACAAATTTAATATTAGTCATCGAAGATAGGCTTAACAGTTAGAGTTATCATTTATGGGTAGGTGAATGGTCATGCTATTTTTTATTTTATGTTATATATTAGAAATCTTTAGTTTCATAACACATTTTTGTCTTTGTTGGTTCTTCCATATTTGCTGAGACAAGGTTAAATTGTATGAAAAGTTTTATGCATTATGTTCCTTATCACATGTTATTGCATCACTTTGTGGTTAATGGGCCAAAATTGATTTTTTCCATTATCTAGGGTACAAGATGCAACCAAAAACCCAATCAAGTATGCCAAAATTCCGCAAAAATGGCTAATTTTGAAAATAAGTCGATGTTGTTAATGAGATCATTGTGGACTATGCTGCAAAGCATCAATGGAAATTCCCAATTTTACTGAGGTGGTTTAACTTTTTAATTTTTACTTAATATATAGTAGCAATCCTTTTGACATTAGAATATATTCCAACGAGAAATCTTTTTAGATCAATTCAAGCTATATGGAAAACCATTTTGTTTTTTCCATTTTTTGGGTTGCTTTGTCTCGATTATGTGTAAACCTAATGTTTGGCATTGTGCCTTAAATTCATGTGTGTAGACATGCTTATTGACCATGGGAAGTCTTGGGTGTAGAATTTATTGTCCTTAGTGATGAATAAAATTACACAATGATAATACGAAAGGTTATAAAAGGTTGCTGGCAACAAAGAAGATACTATATATTATCAATTTCATATTGAACAAGAAAGTTTATTACTCTTGAAGAACATTAACTGTTGGACAATTTTGAACACTACTTCATAAATTTGGAACACAACTCTCTTGGTTTGAGATCAATTGAGATGATTTAAGATGTTATGAAAAGTCGCAAGAGGCGCTCTATACTTTTGTGTTTTGGGATTTTGAAAGATATGGCCTATATCAAGACCCAAAATTTACGGCTTAAATTTGAATAATATTTGTATACCATGATTAATAAACGTTTCTTAACTTGCAATTTTAATGTGTGGATTTGAAGACTCTTATTTTGAAAATTTTGATGGGTGAAATTCCAAAAAAAGAAACTTTTTTTTAGTTGTATTAGGTTTTATTTTTAATATTTTCACTTAGTTAGACAGACTTGAATTTTCTAATTTAGGAAGCCTTTTTAAGGTTTTTAGAAGGGCCATTAAATTATAAGAGGAGGAGTTTGGCAAGTAAAGGGGAAGAACACACGATACCACAAAACACAACACACACCAATTATCTCTCCTTCTTCTGCCTCATTCTTTCCCTTGAAATATGAAATGATGTATTACTCATTTAAGATGAATCCACTAGTTATAACAAAACAATGTGTGACATTAATTTTAATAAATGATTCAAAGCTAGGAATCTATAATGGACTTCAGGTATATTAATTAAGTAAAGATTTCAATTAATACACCTAAAAGGAAACCTATTGGGTATGCGTATTTCTTTAATTAAAAAAAAAAAAGCAAACATAAATGTTATGCATAATCACATAAAACTAGACTAGAGATCAAAGGCTACAAATAAAGCCACAAACTTGGCTTTAATTAAAGCTTTTTCCCTTATAGTCATGCTTAAGTCCATAAAGGTTTTGCTTACTATTGCTACATATTATGAATATGTGTGTTTTACAGAATTTAAAAATCTATTTTAATAAAATGATCAAAAGGTTTGATTTTAGCAAAAGAATAGATGAATATTGTGTTTAGAAGAAGGTTAACGGAAGCCCAATACTTTTCTAATGATTTATATGGATGATATATTACTAATAAAAAAGTATATACTATTATTTAATTCCATTAATATTTGGTAGTCGAAGAATATTCTCTATAAAAGACAAAGAGAGGTAGTTTACATTTTGAAAAGATTTAAATGACTAAAGTTTATAAATAAAAATTTAAACAATTGTTTTTTGTTGTTTTAGTTTGAGTAGATATTGTTAAAATAGTTTAACATAACATAATTCTCTCCATGGACACAATTAAGAGAGATATGATAAATAAGATGTATCATGTATGCAATATTATGTATAAGACAATGTATCTAATGTGTACATACATAATTGATCCAAATGATAGTTATTGGACAATTTGTAAAAGACATTCTTAAGTATTTTTAAAGTATTAAGAATGATTTTATAGTTTATGGAGAAATTAAAAGTTCAATGTTATGAGAATAATAACTTTTAGTCTATTAAAGACAATTAAAAATTATATTCTAAAGAAAGTTTATTATTCCAAGTAATAAGACTATAAATTAGAAGGGTTCTAACATAAATAGTCATCATATTTGAGCATATTTTTTGCAAATCATTTAATGAAACAAAAAATTATGAATCAAGAAATTCATTATTTAACTTAACAAGATTTCATGCATTGTTAAGTTGTTAATAATGTACTATGCTAGCAATAGAGTCATTCAATAAGGAACCTTAGTCTTATGATTGATCCAATCGTATGCTTGAATGATTTCATTTCATCATAGAGATGATGAAATAGAATATTGTAAGGATAAAGAGAGTCCCACTTCAAAGGATTAGGTAGATTCTCATGTTAAGCTTTTATTTTGGTAAGAACATGATCACTGATATCATTATCCAATGTATACTATTGTAAATACATTTTCATGCATATGATATATTAATTAAAGATATTCTTTAGTTTTAGTATTGTTTATATAATAAATTTTAAAAATAAAGTCAATAAAATAAATAAACTTTGCAAAGATATTATGATGATATCATAATTATGATATGCCTATTACATCAAAGTATTATTTTCAAATATTTCTAGTTGATGCATCATCAAGAGTGGACATGGATAAAGTTATAAGACTAATATATGTTGTATTTCTTTCTTATGAAAAAAATAATTAATCTCATAAACTAAAGTATGTAGGTATTTAAACAAACATATGAGTGCTTATTAGTTGAACAAGATCATTAAATTGACCCATTATAAGAATTTTCAAATGGAACATCATTTGTGTAACAAAAAAATTTCTCATGAAAATTTTTTAAGTGATCCTTTGACTTGAGATCACCAAGATATCTTATATAGGAATCAATTTACTTTGATCTCACTTATAGGACTTAATCAATAATTGAGATGAAGTTGGAAATATCATGAACTATATGGTGAGAGTTGACTAATCAGTAGAGGATTCATCACCATAAAGTAATCATAGAAAAATGCTTCATTTTCTCCTGATAAGTATTAATTGAAGAAATCCTTGCATAAGGTAGAATGATGATTCATGAGTAGTTATAATCTCATTCATGAAATCAATGACCATATTAATGTTTAAGAACTAATAAAATTAAAAAATATAGATTAGATACTAATTTTATACTCTATGTCTAATTAGAATATTAGTATAATAAAAGGATTAAATTACACTAAGAGACTATGTATTAAAAGGATTAGTCAAAGCACTTATTCAGTTCTAACATTTGGATGGTCATAATACGTAAGTAAATGTTAATCTTGATCTAAGAATATGAATTGATTAATAAGAGAATTAACAATAAATTAAAAAAATTTAATTAATCTAATCTCCTAGGACTATAATTCATATTCATTACCATTATGTTACAATTTTAATAGGTCATACACATAAGAACAATTAGAGAAATATAAAATGAAAATCAAGTAGGACTCAGTTGAAATATTAGAGAAACTTATGAAGTCAAAAATATGAAATTTAAAAATATAATGGTTAAAATGAAATTCATTGAAAATTGGCACAAATCACTTTAAAAGCATTCTAGAATCACAATCCCTATAAATACCTCACAACATGGTTAGATAATGCATGTTTAGTACATTAGGGTTATTTGTATTTTCCTCCCTTTGTCCCTCAACGGGTTTTAGGTTCTAAAAGTTGTTTCTTCATTGTCCGTATGGATAACCATTAGAGTTCGCATACTTGTACAATAGTAGTTTGCAATAACTCACTGATAGGCCTAATGTTGAGTTCATCTTCAATGGCTAAGGTTATGAATGTCATTGAGATGCAGAAAGGTCATTGGGAAAAATCGGTGACGACAAGGCAACCCTAATAAGGAAAGATTGACCGTTGACAATTGACCATAAATTTTAAGGCTCAAATATAGTCGTTGATTGTAGGGTAACTTTTAGGAATCAACGATGACCATTGATGACAATGTAGCCCTAATATCAAGGTTTTATAAATACTCTATGCATCTTACAAGAAGAAAGAGAGTTGCAAAAAATTGAGTAAATGGTAGGGGCAAGGCAACCGGCCCAAAGGAGAGTGCAACAGTCACCAAGGGTAACAGAAAGTGGCACGTGCGACCCAACGTAGGAAAGAAAGAAGATAGAGGCAAGGTAGCTTCACACCCTACAGCCAAACAAACCCTCAAATAAGGTGATAAGTAGCTCACCTATCACGACACCAGAGGCTTCGCCAGCAACCATCAGCATGTCCCGAGCACATCCAATAAGGCTTTCTGTAAGACTAACGAACACATCATTGCATGTTCAGGAGGGTGTAACAGCTAGCAGGCAGACGATCCCTAAGGTTCTAAAGGGTATATCCAGCACCAAACAACATGTCTAGCAACAATATACCGCACCCCAACAAACACCTACCGAAGGTGATGGGAACAACCCCAAAAGACTGTTGAGTCAGAGACGCCCAACGCAACAATACAATGAATTATGATCAGAAGAACAACAAGAAAGCTAAACCAAAGTAAATAAGAATAAACTAACCCGAAACATTCGAAGGAACACACCTGAAGGTATTTAAAAGAAGGATATGGACGCCACACCCAGAAAAGAAAGGGAATTGGAGTGATGAGTCGATTGTAAAACATACAAGAAGAAAGTAGTAATTTGTGATAAGTTCTTAGTCCTTACAAACAACCGAGGGGAAAACCCGTTACTTTCTATTTCACTTCAAAGTTGTATGGAATTTTTTAGAGTTTAACATAGGGTATGACTATTTATTAGTCCTAAGATAAAATCAAAGAGAGGCACAAATGTCCTACTTAAGATAAATCTTTAAATTTGGGAGAAACTCCTAACACAATGGAAAATTCAACACAAGACAATAAACTCCTATTTAGGAGTGAATGTTATTTACTGCTAGAATATGAGCGATCAAGTACTCCAATTAATATTAATTAGGCCCTCTACTGCTTTGTCAAACTTGAATTTCGCACTAATTTGAAACTTGGATGGCCTGAATGTCCTCAAAAGACCATTTAAGTGCTTCTTTAATCTTTTTGGCTTTTAGCTTGTTATTAGGGCCTTCTAGAATGTGCATTGGGACCTTGTTGCATCCACTGAAAAGCTCTAAGTTTTGTGTTTAGCCTCTAAAATGTGCAAGGGGACTCTTGTCAATCCATTGGATACCTTCCACCCATACATCTCTACGGTTTTTTATCAACAAGGCAAGCAGCCGCAACTCATAAATAAATATCCAAGGTGGTAAGCCACACTAGCTTGACCAAAAAGCGGCAGGAAGAAAAACCAGAAGGAGATGGAGCAACAACACAAGGCTTGCACAGCCTAAAGCCAACCTAGGTTCGCAACAGCAGGTGGTGTTCACAGAAACGGTAGTAAGGCACAAAAGAATAGTAGGCAATGGCAGTAAGGAAATAGAATAGTGTGGTCGATAAGCAATAGAGGCATGAGTAGACAGTAGTTACCAACTCGAAGTAGCAGAGAACAACAACATGTGAATAACAGTCCACAAACGATGTGTGGTACAAGAAGCTCGATAGCTTGTGCAGATAACGCGACACGCGATAGTGCTGACGTAGTAAGTCTATGTGTCAGACAACAGCACGCGTGAATGCAGATCAGGATAACAATTAGCAGGCAGAGAGCAGTAAACGCTCTAGCAACATACGAACAATAGTGAAGTATGGAAAACATATATAAATGACAGATAGTTGCCTACTGGCAAATAAAGCAGGTTACACGCTGTTGTACAGTGCCTAGCACATTACAGACTATGGATGAACAATTCTAATCAATTAGAATGAAAACATTAGCGGAACACATAAGTCTACATTCAACGTGTACAAACAACATTAGCACAGCACACGGTAGTAGTAGAACTAGTAGTTTCAAAATGATACACTCCTAATTATAGCAAACCTCTACAGTGGTAAACAATCTTTCCCAATGTTTCCAAATTGTTGCGACATAATATAGACACGCAAGAAGAGATAAAAGAGTTTTGATTAACCCCCTCATTAGTTTGCATGCAAGTTTGGATCGACAAGTAGTTGAACAACAATAGTTAGTACCTAACTTAACCCCACACAAGTGATTCCTAAAGTAGCAAAGAACTTTTATACCCTATCCAGAAACGAATGGCTTTCCCCATATCCTTTGGAAATAAAGCTCCCTTTGTCTCCTCAGGTTACTCCTTATATGCTGGCCGGTTAAGACGGATAGCACCCGGACGAAATCAATTTGATGCTCACAATTTCCTCTACTTAAGGTGGCAAATTTCACTTAGAACATCATTAGGGGAATACATCTTATAAATTCCTGATGAGAACAAGAACAACTAGCGCAAATAAGCCTGCTCTTGTACAAAAGTAATGAATCATAGAACGATTAGTATATAAACGAACTCTTTGAACTGATGCTCAAGATTTCTTCATTTTTTTCTGTTCCCACATGGTTCTCCTCTCTCTTTCGTTATTCTAAGTCTCGTCTTCGTTCGGACATCGGTCATTTTTAATCCATCTCAATTAACATCCTCATACTTGTTTGAGCGTGAATAACCTGGCAAGAGCTGACGTGCTTTTTTTGCATTCATTACAAACAGGGAATGAGGTACGATACTGTTCTTGACAGCTCATCATGCCTCGAGTATTATTTGTCCATCAACTCTGTTCTGCTCAATTAGTTCAATTGGTCTTTCCACTTAATAGATATAGGTACGCTGTCACGCATACGCGCTTAACAATACTCTATCATATCGAGCACTCATACATTGACTGTGGACCTGTCCGATAAGGAAAAGAATGACATCAGGGTATTTACATCGAGTTTTGTCATATTATGTTAACCTTTGAATTTACAACTCGCACACGGTCCCGCTTTCTAGATCGACCGAATGTATGCTAATAAAGCCTATCGTGAAAACCCATGGGTTGGCACTAGCCGAGAAGTTCGTCTCTAATTAAGAGGGTTACGCAAATTCAGGCTGTCAGCTCATCTCATTTGTGCACTCTAAAGCACACACGATAGTACACACGAGGACTGACACAGCACTCATTCAATTTATATTATATTAACTGGCAACATTACCTATATTGCGAGCGAGATAAAGATAACAACCTTGCTGATAAAATGCGGAGTCACAGTGGTGCGTTGCAGCACACTAATATTTTTCTCACTTAACTGCAACATTTCCCATTGGCTACGCTCTATTGTATTACATCACAGAACGAGAGTTCATCGCTAACAACACAGGATAACTTACACCTTTCTGAGTTCCATCTAGCATTTCACCCAATCTGAAAGACCCAGGTGGTAGCAGCAGATAACAATACACATACTAGAGATTGGCGACACTATTAAGGTTTACGAGAATCTGGTGTTCCCCACGATTTATTTCAAAGCATCACAGTATATGGTGGTCGCACACTCTCTCTCTTTGTGGACGAATAGAAGAAACACGCACTTAGTATGTCGACCCTGTACCACCACACTGTAAGCGAGAACTAATCTTTACATTACTTATCTTTGGAGTGAGGGAGCGCTCACATACTCACACATTTACGCTATGTAACACTAGATAAATCGATATCTATTATAGTGTGCATAAAGTATAATATTGGTATATATCGTATATCTGGATTCTTCTACAATTAGCGGCACATATACTGATTATGACCTCTTCTCTACGTACTCCCTCAATGAGCAGGCAAGGCCCGACTCTCTGTGTATATATGTGATCTTATATAGGAATACCTGCAACACCACACACATTAGATTAACTGGAAATAATTGTACTACGAACTATCGTGAGGATATCCCTTATTCGGAATAAAGATTTGCGCTACCAGTTCTATGTGAGGCCGAGCGATGCGACCCAAATGGTCCTTTATTCCACTTGTAATGTTTGGAACCCAGCCAAAAGACTTGGGCAGCCATATTTAGACCAATATAGATAAAGAGTTGGAGACCCCAGTGGGGCCTCTCTATGGCTCACTTACTATATTTGCACACACAGATCACTTGAGGAGTACAACCTTGCAAGTCCTCCATGATAGATCCACTCATGCACACTTTGGTCTCCCGGAGAGTCCCGTAGCATGGCACTCTGGGTAAACTCCCTGTAATAAAGTGGACAATTAGGGAGGGACAAACACTTATGACTCATAAATTAAGCCTTCCTCTCTCCACCATGTTATCAAATCAGGAAGCGGCTCGAGCTATTCTCCTGTCAACAACTAGTTGTTCCCGGACACCACATATATTGTCAATACAATGCGAGAGTTGTAATTCAACTAACATGCAAAATGTAGATATATCTGGAATCTTACAATCACGCAGAGATGTGTATAAGGGAGTGGTTAATTCAAGTATATTCATGTATGTGTGCATTAGGATGGATTCACAGGAGTGACCTAAAAGGGCTCACTCGTGAATTCAGTTATGCGCAGCAAAATGAGGCTAAATCAGAATGTTAGATGAGATATTGTTCATACAGAGAGTAAACAGAGCGAGATGTAGAGAGGAGGCCGCTATTAGCATCGATCAGATGGGAGTGATGATATATATCGTCTATGGAGTATCGCAAACAAGATGCATATGTGAAGGTCTGAACAAGTAGAATTGATGGAATGATAAACAAGCGATTGGAGAGATAGTAGATGGCATCTAAATTCTTAATCCTAAAGATATATTAGTATTTAGAGAGACTTTTAACTATATTAAGACAGAGACATGTGATTTCACATTATATGGCGCTCTTATGTACTTTTTTGATACGCCGCAAGATGGAAGAACCTCGAGTTGGAGAGAGACCTCTTTTCTGTCGGCGTTCTTGTTTCCACTTATACTCACATGTTCCAGTATTCTTCAAAGAGAGTTACCTTGGACTTAAAATGATTCTTAACGGCATCTGTAAAAAAGTCTGAATAATGGTATCCGAGTGTAGCAAAAAAGTCATATCTTTTCATTGATGCCACCTCACTCGAGGTTAGCAGGGAATAATGGTTAGCGCGCGGCTTTTAACTACATAGAGCTATTGGGCAAGGAGACTCAATTCTCATTATCTGATGAAACTAGGTCAATGCTTTATCTCTCTGTGAGGCAAATATGGCATGTATTATGGATTGGTCTAATAGCACTTCAGGCGACTTGTTAACATCATCATATAAGAGACCATATGTGGGGACAACCAACTGCTGAAGTAAAAACTAGGGTCCGGTTTCCTAGGACAGTTAGCTAACTTTGAAAATAACAAACTTTACTAACATGCGAGTTTATTGGCCCTAAGTAACAGATAGCACACACACCATCTTAGCATGCAAAAAAAGTTTATCAATTTATGTGCAGTGGAAAGTGTTTACTAAGAAAGGTATAGCCAATAATGTAGAAGTTAAATTCTCCACAAGTCTATAAACAACAGGTTAAAGGGCTTACGCCAACACCTAGAGTCGAGCAATCATGTCTCCTAAATTAAAAAGAATTATAGAGACATTTTTTCAGATAAGTGGAGTCAGGCAAGAATTTTTGTTACTGGCTTTTGACGAATAAGTCGATTCCCATTATTTATCAGTTTTTCCATCCAGTTATGTACGACACCATTCAAGAAGAAATACGTGTCAACAAAAGTCGTCACACTTTGAAGCAATTATGTTTATGTAAAACTAATCACTTTCAATTATCATTCTCAACATTAAAACCATCCACAATGAACATACGCACAATACGCTGTAGAAATTCCGGTATCAAAAGTCCGGTAACATTAAGAGAAACCAAAATAGCAAAAGGTCGCATTTAACTTAAACAATTCGCTAAACTAACATGAAATAATTAAAACAAAAAATAAAAGATAAACAAAATAAAGATAGGGACTTGTATTAAAATCAATAGCTACATACAAGGAATCAAATATTGAGGACGACACAAAGATTACTGTTGCTATAGTCACTAATACTTGATAAACTAAAGCGAAGCTTTGGTACCCGCTTATATATGACTACCTCAAAAAGTCAAGTTCTTTTCATTCTCTTAGAATTCGGTCCATCTTCCTTTTTTTTAAGCTAATAGAAAACCTAAAATAGCAGCTGTGCAACGGACTTATGAAAGTGGCATGTGACGAGATGGCACTAACATTAATCAACGGCAAAAGAGAAGAAAGTCCATTAGGCAAATGCAGGGACTAAAAATACAACACAACTCAACACTCATGCATTTGAATTTATTTTGACGCTGTACAGCGATGACAGTTGAACTTGATGGATCTTGGAAGACCTTTAACACATAGCATCACAATCACTTCAATTGAAGTTGAAACTGTTATATAACGTTGTTCACAACAATAATGCCCGTGTGCATAATCAAGAATATATCACACACAGCTAATATCAGTCTAAGCCATGCAAAGCACTAATTGCCAAACCATGATACCCCCAATAG
>CM038483.1:3975132-3992447 GCA_021464305.1 Kandelia obovata | reverse complement strand
CGCAAGTATGCGACTCTCAATGGTATTCTACGGACAATAAAACGACAACTTTAGAACTACTAAACCCGTGAGGGAACAAGGTGGGAGGAAAAACAAATATACCTAGATGTACTGAAACTAGGAATTATCTATACCATGTTGTGGTATTTATAGGATTGTGAATTCTAGATAGCTTTTAAAGTGATTGTGCCATTTTCAATGAATTTCTTTTAAGATTATATGGGATTGTTTTAAATTTATATTTGACTTCATAAGTTCTCAATATTTACAACTGAGTCCACTTGATTTTCATTTATATTTCCTAATTGTTACTTATGTTGTATGACTATATAAATTGACAAGAGTGGAATGAATAATTATAGTGCAGGAGATTGCTTATCATTTTTAATTGGTTGTTATTCAGAGGGTCTTATTATCAATTCACTATTCTTAGATCAAGAATTATAGGCAAATTTACTTAGTATTAGAACATCCAATGTTAAGAACTGAATAAGTGCTTTGACTAAATCCTTTTAATACATACTTCATTAGTGTAGATTAAATTTCCTTTTATTATCTAATATCTATAATTCAGCCATAGAAGTATAAATCTAGTTATCTAATCTTTTTTTAAATTTTATATTAGTTCTTATTAACTAATAGGTCATTGGATTCATGAATGAGTATTTAATATCATGAATCGATCTATTGATCCACACTCCTTATATGCAGGGATTCTTTCAATTATATTATCAAGGAAAATGAAGCATTTTCTATGATTACTGTTATGGTGACTGAATCCTCTACTGATTATCAACCATCGCTCTCGACATTAGTTCATGAATTTCCAACTTCAATCTCAATTATTGATAGTCCTATAAGGAGATAAAAGTAAAATTCCTATATAACGTAATTTGGGTGCTCTAAGTCAAGGATAATTAAAAATTCATGAGAAATTTTTTTGTTACAAAAGAGTTCATTTGAAAATTCTTATAAGGTCAATTAGATTGTCTCAAGTTTCCTAATAAGCACTCTATGGTTTGTTAAATTACTACATGACTTTAGTTTTATGAATTAATTATTTCTTTCATAATGAAAGAAATTACATACTATATTAGTCTTAATAACTTTATCCATGTCACTTCTTGAGTCATCAATCTAGAATATTGAAATATAACATTTGATGTAATAGGCATATCATAATTATGAACATATCATCATAATATCTTGCAAAGTTTATTATTTATTGACTTTATTTAAATTTATTTATATAACAATACTATAAATATAAGAATTTAATTAATATATCATATAGCATGAAAATGATTTACATATAGTAATCTTATATCACTGGATATAATGAACTATGATCATATTCGTTTTACTCAAAAAAAGCTTACATGAAGATATTAACCTACATCCTTGAAGGGACTCTCTTATCTTAAATATCTAATTTTCATCATCTTCTATGAGAATAAATCATTCAAGCATAGATTGGATCATCATAAGACATGAGGTCCTTATTGGAATAGAAACTCTATTTGCTCAGCATAGTAACATTATTAACAACTAACATGATACAATGCATGAATCTTTTAAGTTAAATAATGGATTCTGATTCATAATTTTTTGGTTTCAGAAAATGATTGCAAAAAATATCTCAATATTGAATACTATTTAATTTAAACACCTTCTAATTTTATAGCTTATTTAACTTGGAATTAAAAACTTATTCTATAGAATATAATATATTTAATTGTTTAATTAGAAAAGTTATATTCTCTAACATTGAACCTTTTAATTCTCCATAAACTATAAATCTATTCTTAAATACTTAAAATTTAAGATGTTGTTACAAATATGTCCAACTAACATTTGGATCAATTTGTATGTACAGCTTAAGATACATTGTCTTATACATTAATTATTGACAAATAACATGATAATCTTATTATCATATTTCTTTAATTGTGTTATAAATGGAAGAATTATGTTATATGTTAAACTTTTACAATTTCTACAACAAAACACAAAAACAATTGTATAAATTTTTATTATATAAATTTAGTCATTTAAATCTTTTCAATAAATGTAAAACTTACCTCTCTTTGTGTCTTTTAGAGAGAATTCTTCGACATAACAAATAATTAATGGAATTAATAAAGTATAGTATTACTTTTTTTAATTAGTAATATATCCATATAAAAGCATTAGAAAAGTATTGGCTTCCCGTAACTTCTCTAACACAACACGATATTTCATCTATTTTTTGCTAAACTACAAACGCTTTGATATTTATTAAATAGATTTTAAATTCTGTAAAACACAAACTATCTCATAATGAGTAGCAATATATGAGCAATAAACCTTTTATGGATTAATGCAATGACTATAAGGGAAAAAGCTTTAATTAAGCCAAGTTTGTGGCTTATTTTAGCTTTGACATCTAGTAGTTTTAGTGATTATTGCTTAATTTATGTTTGCTTTTTTTTTTTTTAATTAAAGAAATACGCATCACCAATAGTTTCTTTGGTGTATTAATTGAAATCTCTTATTAATTAATATCCTGAGTCATTATAGATTCCTAGTACAATAGTAGTTTGCAATAACTCACTGATAGGCCTAATGTTGAGTTCATCTTCAATGGCTAAGGTTATGAATGTCATTGAGATGCAGAAAGGTCATTGGGAAAAATCGGTGACGACAAGGCAACCCTAATAAGGAAAGATTGACCGTTGACAATTGACCATAAATTTTAAGGCTCAAATATAGTCGTTGATTGTAGGGTAACTTTTAGGAATCAACGATGACCATTGATGACAATGTAGCCCTAATATCAAGGTTTTATAAATACTCTATGCATCTTACAAGAAGAAAGAGAGTTGCAAAAAATTGAGTAAATGGTAGGGGCAAGGCAACCGGCCAAAGAGAGTGCAACAGTCACCAAGGCGAAACAGTAAGGTGCAGTCGACCAACGAGGAAAGAAAGAAAGAGAGGGCAAGGTAGCTATCCACCCACACCAACAAACCCTCATAAAAGTGATAGTAGTAGCTCACCACCACACCAAGAGGCTTTCCAGCAAACCATCAGCATGTCCCAGCACATCCAAAAGGCTTTCTAGTAGACTAACAACACATCATTGCATGTTCAGGAGGGTGTAACAGCAGCAGCAGACGTCCCTACAGGTCTAGAAGGGTATACCAGCACCAAACAACATGTCTAACACAATATACCCACACCAACAAACACTACCAAGGTGATGTGGAAAACCCCAAAAAGACATGGCTTGAGGACCCAACGCACATAAGGAATTAAAAAACAACCAAGAAAGCTAAACCAAAGTTAAATAACAAAAACCCTAGACCCAACATTCGAAGGAACACAAACCTAAGGTATTTAAGAAGGATATGGACGCCACACTCCAGAAAAGAAAGAAATTGGGAGTGATGAGTCGATTAGAAAACCATAAGAAGAAATATATTTTGATAAGTTCTTTAGTCCTTAAAACAACCGAGGTGGAAAACCCTTACTTTCTATTTCACTCAAAGTTGTATGATTTTTTAGAGTTTACAAGGGATGACTCTTTATAGTCTAAGATAGCAATCATAAAGAGACACAAATTCCTACTTAAGATAAATCTTTATTTGGAGAAATTCCTAACAATGGACAAATTTCAACACAAACAATAAACTCCTATTTAGGAGTGAATGTTATTACTTAGTATGAGCAATCAAGTACTCCAATTATATTAATTAGGTCTATACTCTTTGTCAAACTTGAATTCGCACTATTTGAAACTTGGATGGCCTGAATGTCCTCAATAAGACCATTTAGTGCTTCTTTAATCTTTTTGGCTTTAGCTTATGTTATTGGGCCTTCTAAAATGTGCAATGGACCTTTTGTATCCACTGAAGCTCTAGTTTGTGTTATTAAGCCTTCTGAAATGTGCAATGGACCTCTTGCATCCATTGGAACCTTCCACCCATCATCTCTACGGTTCTTATCACAAGGCAGCAGCCGCACTAGTAAATATGACCAAGGTAGTAGCCACACTAGCGACCCAACAAAGCAGCCAAGGAAGAAAAACCAGAAGGAGATGGAGCAACAACACAAGGGTCTTGCACCAGCAACCAATGTTCAACAGCAGGTGGTGCACCAGTAAACAGTAGTAGTGCACAAAGATAGTAGCAATGGCATAAGGAAATAGCAATAGTGTGGGCAAATAGCAATAGCAGCATGAGTAGACAGTAGTAGCACACTCGAATAGCAAGAACAACACATGTGAATAACAGTCACAACGTGTGTGGACAAAAGTCATAGCTTGTGCAGATAGCGAGCATAGTGCCTGCAAAACGTAAGTACAACATGTGCAGACAACAGACAGCAGTGACAGCATGTGCAGATAACATTAATAGTGCACGCAGATAGCAGCAAACAGACTCGATAGCACATACGAACAATAGTGAATATGGAAAACATTAATAGTGCCTACGGACAACATTAAGAGTACGTGCGGATAGCATTAACAGTGCACACATATAAATGTAGTAGTAACTACATCAACGTGTACAAACAACATTAGCATCATGCACAGGTAGTAGTAGTAACTAGTAGTAAAATGAACACTCCTATTATATGCAAACTCCACATGTGGTAAACAATTTTCCCATGTTTTCAAATTTGTTCGAATAATAGCACGCAAAAGAGTAAAAAGAGTTTGATTAACCCCCTCAGTTTGTCCATCAGTTTGTAGATGACAAGTAGTTGAAAACAATAGTTTAGTACCTAACTTACCCCACAGAGTATTCCAGAAGTAGCTTAAGAACTTTTTATCCCTATCTGAAACAATGCTTTCCCTCACATATCCTTTGGAAATAAGCTCCTTTGTCTCCTCAGGATTACTCTTATATGCTGGCCGGTTAAGGACGGATGCACCCGTGACGAAATCAATTTGATGCTCAATTTCTCTATTAGGTGGCAATTTACTTAGAACATCATTAGGGAATACATCTTCAAATTCCTGTAATAGAGCAACAAGAACACTAGGCAAATAAGCCTCCTTGTACAAAAGTATGATCATAGACTGATTAGTATAAAACGCTCTTTTGACTGATGCTCAATTTCTTCTTTTTTTCTTGTGTCCCCACATTTTCTCCTCTCTTTTCTGTTTTCTCAATCTCTCTTTTCTGTTCACTCTCATTTTTAATCCTTAATTAATCCTCATAAGCTTGTTGAGGTGATAATGGTGCAAGAGTGACGGTTTTTTCATTCATTACAAAGGAATATCGATTCTTGAAGCCATCATGCATAACTCGCCTGTCAAATTGTCATGGTCTTCCTAATAGAATATAACCTGCATGCATAGGTACAATATCACATAAACCTTCATCGTGGTACCTTCCGATAGAAAATGACATAAGCACTTGCTTATTTACCTTGAATTTACCACTCTTATTCAACCACTAAAAATTATATGGCCTAGGATGCTTCATAATAGGCAAATTCAGCTTCTCAACCATAATTGTACTAGCAACATTAGTACAACTCCCACCATCAATAATTATACTACATACCTTATCTTTGATAAGACACCTTGTCTGAAAGATGTTATCTCGTTGCACCTCATTTTTTTCCTTTACTTGCACATTCATTGCTCGCCTTGTAACTAGAGCTACATCATTAACCGGATACTCCTCTCCATCACTTTCACCCTCTGATGATGGCACAGAATCATCATCTGATTCACTTTTAGTTTCAACATCTCCATTACTTCTAAAGATCATTATACGCTTATTTGGACATTGAGATGCAATGTGACCCCTGTCCAAACACTTAAAACATTTAACATCTTTATTTCTACTTGGTTGAGGCTCAAAATTACTTTCCTCTTTGCTAAAACCCACCTTTTTGTGCTTGGATAGTTCGAATGTGGACTTGTAATTGGCCATCTTGTCCCTTTTACTCCGATTTGGCTAACAAGATGAGGTAGAAACTGAATATTGTACAAACAGTGTGGAACCCTTTCGATTAAGTTGCCTTTCAACTTTCATTGCCATGTGCACCATGTCTTTTAATTCCACATAATGTTGAAACTCAACCACATTTGCTATGTCCCTATTTAGCCAAAGAAAAAATTGAGCCATGGCGGCCTCTCTATCTTCTTCTATATTTGCCCTAATCATGGTAATCTTCATCTCCTTATGGTAGGCCTCCACACTTTTGGTTCCCTGAGTGAGCCCTTGCAGCCTTTGGTATAACTCCCTGTAATAGTGATTAGGGACAAACCTTCTTCTCATAATAGCCTTCATCTCCTCCCATGTATCAATAGGTCGCTTGTGATTCATTCTCCTAGTCAAAACAAGTTGATCCCACCAAATAATAGCATAATCAATAAATTCAACTACAGAAAACTTTACTTATTTGATTGCATCAAGGCCAGATATGATTTTTACTATAAACTTTTGTGCTAGATTTCAAGGTGACCTCAAGGTCTCATCTTGTTAACGGCTAAGAGAATTTTGAGGTATGTCAAGGGCACAATCAATTATGGGCTGCTTTATGATAGGAGTGAAAAATTTACCTCTATGGGTATACAAATGCAAATTGGTCTAGAAATTGTGATGATAACAGGTCATTGTCTCCTAGTGCATCTTATCTAGGCAATAGATTAGTACATTTTATAAATTTAAGACTTTGTTTCACAATAATGTCTCTTGACTTTTTTTGATACCGGCCTCTTTCTCCCGTTCTTTTCCTTTTTCTTTTCTCTTCATTTTTGGTTTCTTTCAAATGAGATGTGTATAAGAGACAGCAATAATGTCTCTTGACTTTTTTTGATACCAACCTCTTTCTCCCGTTCTTTACCTTTTTCTTTTCTCTTCAATTTTGGTTTCTTTCAAATGAGATGTGTATAAGAGACAGGTCTCCTAGTGCATCTTATCTAGACAATAGATTAGTACATTTTATAAATTTAAGACTTTGTTTCACAATAATGGCTCTTGACTTTTTTTGATACCAGCCTCTTTCTCCCGTTCTTTACCTTTTTCTTTTCTCTTCAATTTTGGTTTCTTTCAAATGAGATGTGTATAAGAGACAGCCTGTTATCATCACAATTTCTGGACCAATTTGCATTTGTATACCCATCTGTCTCTTATACACATCAGATGTGTATAAGAGACAGGTGTTGGGAAGCCCTTACCTTTGGTTAATGTGGAAGAATTAACTTTACAGATGGCTTTTTCTGTAAACACTTCCACTGAAAAATATAAACTTTTTTCATGCTAATGGTAGATGTGTATAAGAGACAGACATAAAGGAATAAATATTCTACCATTCATTACATGTTTCTTATTCTTGTAACTAAAGCAAAGCTTTGGTTACCGCATACCTCAATATAAGGCAATTCTTTTCATTCTCTTTTAAATTCCATCCATCTTCCTTTTTGTTACACTAATAGAAACCTAAACAGCAGTTGCAATGACTCATGAAATGCATGTGACAATGAGCACTAACGTTAATCAAGCAAAAGAGAGAATTCATTAAGCAATGCAGGGAACTAAAGAATATCAACACACTCAAACTCATGCATTTAATTTATTTTGAGTGTACACGTATGACATTTGAAACTGTGATGGATCTTGAAACCTTTACACACATAGCATACAATCAATTCATGAAGTTGAAACTTTTATCACGTTGTTCACAACAATAATGCCCGTGTGCATACTGTCTCTTATACACATCTGATGTGTATAAGAGACAGATGATACCCCCAATAGAACTGCTTGCACCAGAAACACAAAATGCTCACCACAACAAGATAAGTGGTATATATATGGACTGAGATCTTCATTACCTCATTAGCACGAGAAGCAAGTAATGACAACTAGGTCCAACTACATCGACCAGCCCATAAATTGGCCATTAATCCTTTGCATATCCCCTATTATTCTCTAAAGAGCCAGTGGTGTACTTCTCGATATTGAAGTCATCTGATTTATGGAATTTACTGAAGTTGAGAAGGGCAAGCTCAAATCCCAATGCAAGCAGCTGTGAAAAAAAGATTCCTAATCAGAAAACATCAAGAAAGCAGCAGCGTCGAGACAGCGTTTGGCCGCCACCGCTGCACTTTCGGCTTCTACCTGTGCCCTATTACCAAAACTAAAATTAAACACAGGAATAATATAAATTAATAAAAAATGAAATTTAACATAAGCTTAGTATCTATTGTTTAGCATATCAGTTTAACTATACGTAAAGGCACCAAAGATTAACATTCATTCTCATTATAACTTTAGTATAAATAAAATTTTTTGTTTGAAAAATTTTCAAATTTGCTATTTTATCAAAATATCAACGTTGTTAACAATTGTGATTTTTTTCTAAACTTTAACTCTAATTCTCTTATTCCAATTTCAATTCTTAAGCTAAATTCAGTTATTATCTCAATTTATTTACAATAATTTTTAAGGTTAGTTCATGGCCAATTTGTACTTCAATTTATTTCCTTTCCATCACTGCCATCGACCAGGTTTCACTTCAAAGCCTAAGCATATCCTTAATTCCATTTAATTTTATTGAATGTAATTTTTTATTCCACCTTATTTCCTTTTTTTATTTGATCAATTTTCGAGGGATTTCGAGTTCAATCTTTTTTGGCGCCTTTACATATAGTTAAACTAATACGCTACACAATAGATACTAAGCTTCTGTTAAATTTCATTTTTTGTTAATTTATATTATTGCTGTGTTTAATTTTAGTTTTGGTAATAGGGCACAGGTAGAAGCCGAAAGTGCAGCGGTGGCGGCCAAACGCTGTCTCGACGCTGCGGCTTTCTTAATGTTTTCTAGTTAGGAATTTTTTTTTCACAACTGCTTGCATTGGGAGTTGAGCTTTCCCTTCTCTTCTTCAGTAAAGTCCGTAAATTGTATGACTGTAATATCTAGGAGTTCACCACTGGCTCTTTAGAGAACAATAGGGGATATACAAAGGATTATTGGCCAATTTATGAGCTTATCGGTGCTGTTGGAACCACACTTGGTTGGACCTAGTTGTCATTGCTTGCTTCTCGTGCTAATGAGATAATGAAGATCTCAGTCCATATATAGACCACTTATCTTGTTGTGGTTAGCGTTTTGTGTTTCTGGTGCAAGTAGTTCTATTGGGGGTATCATGTTTGCAATTAGTGCTTACATGGTAGACTAATATTAGCATCAAATGATATATTCTTGATATGCACACGAGCATTATTACTGTGAACAACGTGATAAAAGTTTCAACTTCATGAATTGATTGTGTGCTATGTGTGTCAAGGTTTCAAGATCCATCACAGTTTCAAACGTCATACGTGTGCACTAAAAATAAATTAAATGCATGAGTTTGAGTGTGTTGATATTCTTTAGTTCCCTGCATTGCCTAATGACTTCTCTCTTTTGCGTGATTAATGTTAGTGCTCATTGTCACATGCATTTCATAAGTCCTTGCAGCTGCTATTTAGGTTTCTATTAGTGTAACAAAAAGGAAGATGGACGAAATTTAAAAGAGAATGAAAAGAATTGACTTATATTGAGGTATGCGGTAACCAAAGCTTTGCTTTAGTTACAAGAATAAGACAAATGTAATGAATGGTAGAATATTTATTCCTTTATGTAGTTATTGATTTAAATACAACGTCCCTATTCTTTATTTTTGTTTATCTTTTTATTTTTTGTTTAATTTATTTATGTTAGTTTAGCGATGTAAGTAAATGCGACTTTTTATTTTGGTTTCTCTTATGTACCCAGACTTTGATACCGGAATTCTCCTATTTCGTTGTTCATGTGATGTTTTTAATGTGAGAATGATAATGAAAGTGATATTTTACATAACTAATTCTTAAAAGTTGAGACTTTTAACATTTTCTAATGGTGTGAGGAACATAATGATGGAAAAACGAAAATGGAATTGACTTAGGTCAAAAGCAGATCAAAATTCTTGCATGACTCCATTATCTAAAAAGTCTCTATAATTCTTGGATCAAATTTAGGAGACAATTGCACTAAGGTGTTGGGAAGCCCTTACCTTTTATTAATGTGGAAGAATTAACTTTACAGATGGCTTTTTCTGTAAACACTTCCACTGAAAAATATAAACTTTTTTCATGCTAATGGTTTTGTACTAGGGCAAAACCTGAGAAATGTAGTAAAGTTGTTCAAAGTTCAGTAACGTTGTTGCAAAATATGAGTGTAACAGAGGTGGTCGAAGTGCAACAAAAAATGATTTGCTACAAAAACCAAGAGCTATAAGATGATGGGATGCTACAAAAAGTAAGAGTAACAAGATGACAAGAAAGATTTATTTTTTAGAACTGAATATAGATTTTAAGAGGCCCCTTAAGACTGTCTCTTATACACATCTAGATGTGTATAAGAGACAGGTTCACTCCTATCATAAAGGAGCCCATAATTGATTATGCCCTTGACATACCTCAAAATTCCCTTAGCCGTTACAAGATGAGACCTCTAGGTCTGTCTCTTATACACATCTAGATGTGTATAAGAGACAGGTTCACTCCTATCATAAAGGAGCCCATAAGTGATTGTGCCCTTGACATACCTCAAAATTCTCTTAGCCGTTACAAGATGAGACCTCTAGGTCACCTTGAAATCTAGCACAAAAGTTTATAGTAAAAATCATATCTGGCCTTGATGCAATCAAATAAGTAAAGTTTGTTGTAGTTGAATTTATTGATTATGCTATTATTTGGTGGGATCAACTTGTTTTGACTAGGAGAAGGAATCACAAGCGACCTATTGATACCTGAAAGGAGATGAAGGCTATTATGAGAAGAAGGTTTGTCCCCAATCACTCTTACAGGGAGTTATACCAAAGGCTGCAAGGGCTCACTCAGGGCACCAAAAGTGTGGACGACTACCACAAGGAGATAAAGATTACCATGATTAGGGCAAATGTTGAAGAAGATAGAGAGGCAGCCATGACTCAATTTTTTCTTTGGCTAAATAGGGACATAGCAAATGTGGTTGAGTTTCAACATTATGTGGAATTAAAAGACATGGTGCACATGGCAATGAAAGTTGAAAGATAACTTAATCGAAAGGGTTTCACACTGTTTGTACAATATTTGGTTTCTACCTCATCTTGTTAGCCAAATCGGAGTAAAAGGGACAAGATGGCCAATTACAAGTCCACAGTCGAACTATCAAAGCACAAAAAGGTGGGTTTTAGCAAGGAGGAAAGTAATTTTGAACCCCAACCAAGTAGAAATAAAGATGTTAAATGTTTTAAGTGTTTGGACAGGGGTTACATTGTATCTCAATGTCCAAATAAGCGTATAATGATCTTGAGAAGTAATGGAGATGTTGAAACTAAAAGTGAATCAGATGATGATTCTGTGCCATCATCAGAGGGTGAAAATGATGGAAAGGAGTATCAAGTTAATGATGTAGCTCTAGTTACAAGGCGAGCAATGAATGTGCAAGTAAAGAAAAAAAATGAGGTGCAACGAGATAACATCTTTCAGACAAGGTGTCTTATCAAAGATAAGGTATGTAGTATAATTATTGATGGTGGGAGTTGTACTAATGTTGTTAGTACAACTATGGTTGAGAAGCTGAATTTACCTACTATGAAGCATCTTAGGCCATATAATTTTCAGTGGTTGAATAAGAGTGGTAAAGTCAAGGTAAATAAGCAAGTGCTTATATCATTTTCTATCGGAAGGTACCACGATGAAGGTTTATGTGATATTGTACCTATGCAGGCAGGTTATATTCTATTAGTAAGACCATGACAATTTGATAGGCAAGTTATGCATGACGGCTTCAAGAATCGATATTCCTTTGTAATGAATGAAAAAACTGTCACTCTTATACCATTATCACCTCAACAAGCTTATAAGAATTAATTAAGGATTAAAAATGAGAGTGAATAAAAAAGAGAGATTGATAAAACAGAAAAGAGAGGAGAAAATGTGGGGACACAAGAAAAAGAGAAGAAACAGAGAGTTTCTATACAAAAGAAAGTGATGTCAAAAGAGCATTTTATACCAATCAGTCTATGATCATACTTTTGTACAAGGAGGCTTATTTGCCTAGTGTTCTTGTTGCTCTATTGCAGGAATTTGAAGATGTATTCCCTAATGATGTTCCAAGTGAATTGCCACCTAATAGAGGAATTGAGCATCAAATTGATTTCGTCTCGGGTGCATCCGTCCTTAACTAGCCAGCATATAAGAGTAATCCTGAGAATACAAAGGAGCTTATTTCCAAAGGATATGTGAGGGAAAGCATTGTTTCAGATCGGAATAAAAAGTTCTAAAGCTACTTTTGGAATACTCTGTGGGGTAAGTTAGGTACTAAACTATTGTTTTCAACTACCTGTCATCCACAAACTGATGGACAAACTGAGGGGGTTAATCAAACTCTTTCTACTCTTTTGCGTGCTATTATTCGAACAAATTTGAAAACATGGGAAGATTGTTTACCACATGTGGAGTTTGCATATAATAGGTGTGTTCATTTTACTACTAGTTACTACTACTACTACCTGTGCGTGATTCTAATGTTGTTTGTACACGTTGATGTAGTTACTGCTACATTTATATGTGTGCACTGTTAATGCTATCCGCACGCACTCTTAATGCTCTCCGTAGGCACTATTAATGTTTTCCATATGTACTATTGTTCGTATGTGCTATCGGGTCTATCTGCTGCTATCTGCGTGCACTATTAATGTTATCTGCATATGCTGTCATTGGTGTCTGTTGTCTGCACATGTTGTACTTACTGTTTGCAGGCACTATACTCGCTATCTGCACAAACTGTGACTTTTGTCCACACACGTTGTGGCTGTTATTCACATGTGTTGTTCTTGCTATTCGAGTGTGCTACTACTATCTACTCATGCCACTATTGCTATTTGCCCACACTATTGCTATTTCCTTATGCCATTGCTACTATCTTTGTGCACTACTACTGTTTACTGGTGCACCACCTGCTGTTGCGTATTGGTTGCTGGTGCAAGACCCTTGTGTTATTGCTCCACCTCCTTCTCGTTTTTCTTCCTTGGCTGCTTTGTTGGGTCGCTAGTGTGGCTACTACCTTGGTCATATTTACTAGTGCGGCTGCTGCCTTGTGATAAGAACCGTAGAGATGATGAGTGGAAGGTTCCAATAGATGCAAGAGGTCCATTGCACATTTTAGAAGGCTTAATAACACAAACTAGAGCTTCAGTGGATGTAAAAGGTCCATTACACATTCTAGAAGGCCCAATAACACGAGCTAAAGCCAAAAAGATTAAAGAAGCACTAAATGGTCTTATTGAGGACATTCAGGCCATCCAAGTTTCAAATAGTGCGACTTCAAGTTTGACAAAGAGTAGAGATCTAATTAATATAAGTGGAGTACTTGATTGCTCATACTAAGTAATAACATTCACTCCTAAATAGGAGTTTATTGTCTGTGTTGAAATTTGTTCATTGTTACGAATTTCTTCAAATAAAGATTTATCTTAAGTAGGAATTTGTGCCTCTTTATAATTGCTATTTTAGACTATAAATAGTCATCCCTTGTAAACTCTAAAAAATCATACAACTTTGAGTGAAATAGAAAGTAAAGGTTTTCTCACTCGGTTGTTTTGAGGACTAAAGAACTTATCAAAATATATTTCTTCTTGTGGTTTTCTAATTGACTCATCACTCCCAATTCCTTTCTTTTCTGGAGTGTGGCATCCATATTCTTCTTAAATATCTTAGGTTCATGTTCCTTCGAATGTTGGGTCTAGGGTTTTTGTTATTTAACTTTGGTTTAGCTTTCTTGGTTGTTCTTTAATTCCTTGTGTGCGTTGGGTCCCTAAGCCACGTCTTTTTGGGGTTTTCCGCATCACCTTGGTAGTGTTTGTTGGTGTGGGTATATTGTGTTAGACGTGTTGTTTGGTGCTGGTATACCCTTCTGGACCTGTAGGGACGTCTGCTGCTGCTGTTACACCCTCCTGAACATGCAATGATGTGTTGTTAGTCTACTAGAAAGCCTTTTAGATATGCTGGGACATGCTGATGGTTTGCTGGAAAGCCTCTTGGTCTGGTGGTCAGCTACTACTATCACCTTTATGAGGGTTTGTTGGTGTGGGTGGAAAGCTACCTTGCCCTCTCTTTCTTTCTTTCCTCGTTGGTCGACTGCACCTTACTATTTCGCCTTGGTGATTGTTGCACTCTCCTTGGCCGGTTGCCTTGCCCCTACCATTTACTCAATTTTTTGCAACTCTCTTTCTTCTTGTAAGATGGATATAGTATTTATAAAACCTTGATATTAGGGCTACATTGTCATCAATGGTCATCATTGATTCCTAAAAGTTACCCTACAATCAACGACTATATTTGAGCTTTAAAATTTATAGTCAATTGTCAACGGTCAATCTTTCCTTATTAGGGTTGCCTTGTCATCACCGATTTTTCCCAATGATCTTTCTGCATCTCAACGACATTCATAAACTTAAAATCGACACATAAAACCATGTGAGATAGTGTTGACAACAAATCCAACATTAGCCATTGAAGATGAACTCAACATTAGGCCTATCAGTGAGTTATTGCAAACTACTATTGTACAAGTATTCGAACTCTAATGGTTATCCATACGGACAATGAAGAAACAACTTTTAAAACCTAAAACCCTTTGAGGGACAAAGGGAGGAAAATACAAGTAACCCCAATGTACTAAACATGCATTATCTAACCATGTTGTGAGGTATTTATAGGGATTGTGATTCTAGAATGCTTTTAAAGTGATTTGTGCCAATTTTCAATGAATTTCATTTTAACCATTATATTTTTAAATTTCATATTTTTGACTTCATAAGTTTCTCCAATATTTCAAGTGAGTCCTACTTGATTTTCATTTTATATTTCTCTAATTGTTCTTATGTGTATGACCTATTAAAATTGTAACATAATGGTAATGAATATGAATTATAGTCCTAGGAGATTAGATTAATTAAATTTTTTTAATTTATTGTTAATTCTTTTATTAATCAATTCATATTCTCAGATCAAGATTAACATTTACTTACGTATTATGACCATCTAAATGTTAGAACTGACAAAGTGGTTTGACTAATCCTTTTAATACATAGTCTCTTAGTGTAATTTAATCCTTTTATTATACTAATATTCTAATTAGACATAGAGTATAAAATTAGTATCTAATCTATATTTTTTAATTTTATTAGTTCTTAAATATTAATATGGTCATTGATTTCATGAATGAGATCATAACTACTCATGAATCATCATTCCACCTTATGCAAGGATTTCTTCAATTACAATAGTATACATTGGATAATGATATCAGTGATCATGTTCTTACCAAAATAAAAGCTTAACATGAGAATCTACCTAATCCTTTGAAGTGGGACTCTCTTTATCCTTACAATATTCTATTCCATTATCTCTATGATGAAATGAAATCATTCAAGCATACGATTGGATCAATCATAAGACTCAGGTTCTTTATTGAATGACTCTATTGCTAGCATAGTACATTATTAACAACTTAACAACTGTCTCTTATACACATCTAGATGTGTATAAGAGACAGGGGTGAGAGAAAATGAAAGGTAAGAGAAAGGGGAGGAGAGAGAATCAAAGAGATAATTTCAATTTTCAAATTTTTTTATTTTTTAATTAAATTGCATGTAAATGCCATGTCTTTAATTATAGTACATGATAGCTGTCTCTTATACACATCTAGATGTGTATAAGAGACAGTATTTAATCTATACATAGTCCTTCCCAAGACCTAATAGTCTTTGATGCAACAAATCACCAAGTTTGATTGCCTGACAAACTAGAGGGATCAAACAATTATAGATTTGATGTCTAACCTAACAGTAAATTGTAATGCTGTCTCTTATACACATCTAGATGTGTATAAGAGACAGACACAACACACACCAATTATCTCTCCTTCTTCTGCCTCATTCTTTCCCTTTCATGTTAACATCCATGGCTCTACATGGTTGAAGGAAATATAAGTTTAGGAATGAATAATTGTGAGATATAACTTGTGTTTATTATTTGATTTATACTTTAAGTATTGAATTTTTTTTGTGCATATATTATTATGATTGTCTTGCATTGATTATTAGGAGATCTACTAGTCACTTAATCATTACAATATACTGTTAGGATAGACATCAAATCTATAATTGTTTGATCCCTCTAGTTTGTAAGGCAATCAAACTTGGCCCTCCCCCCCCTCAAAGACTATTAGGTCTTGGGAAGGACTATGTATAGATTAAATATAACTGTGCGTCCTTATATTTTTTAACTTTATTGATCTTTCTAATTTTTAAGGTTGTCACGGGATTAAACCTTTAGTACTTATCTTTTGGTTGTTTGGTGGTTAAGGTTAGTTAGACCACATGTATTTTGATTGACTACAAATAAAGAGAAACAGGAAACTGGTTCATTATGAAATGATAAAAAGACCTTTAATTGGTAATCTTTAATTTTTTTTTAAAAAAAATCTATCCTACCATTAAATAATTCAAACAAAAACTATCAAACTATATGATGTGACATTCTTATGTGTAAAACCCACTATCATGTACTATAATTAAAGACATGGCATTTACATGCAATTTAATTAAAAAATAAAAAAATTTGAAAATTGAAATTATCTCTTTGATTCTCTCTCCTCCCCTTTCTCTTACCTTTCATTTTCTCTCACCCCTGTCTCTTATACACATCTAGATGTGTATAAGAGACAGGGGTGAGAGAAAATGAAAGGTAAGAGAAAGGGGAGGAGAGAGAATCAAAGAGATAATTTCAATTTTCAAATTTTTTTATTTTTTAATTAAATTGCATGTAAATGCCATGTCTTTAATTATAGTACATGATAGTGGGTTTTACACATAAGAATGTCACATCATATAGTTTGATAGTTTTTGTTTGAATTATTTAATGGTAGGATAGATTTTTTTTAAAAAAAAATTAAAGATTACCAATTAAAGATCTTTTTATCATTTCATAATGAACCAGTTTCCTGTTTCTCTTTATTTGTAGTCAATCAAAATACATGTGGTCTAACTAACCTTAACCACCAAACAACCAAAAGATAAGTACTAAAGGTTTAATCCCGTGACAACCTTAAAAATTAGAAAGATCAATAAAGTTAAAAAATATAAGGACGCACAGTTATATTTAATCTATACATAGTCCTTCCCAAGACCTAATAGTCTTTGATGCAACAAATCACCAAGTTTGATTGCCTTACAAACTAGAGGGATCAAACAATTATAGATTTGATGTCTAACCTAACAGTAAATTGTAATGATTAAT
>CM038483.1:3950990-3966615 GCA_021464305.1 Kandelia obovata | reverse complement strand
TGGCAATGTTTAGACCACATAATCCAGCAAGCACCCGCCTTATTGTTAAGGTTATGCTTCTAAGGCTAGAGTTTAGAATCTAAAACTTGTATGCTTCTAAGGCAGTGCTGGGGTGACCTCCCCCACGGCGCTGGCAGAAGTCACCCTAGGCTGCGCTGCATGCTGCCGCAGAAGTGACCCCACACTCCACCCTCGGGCTGCCACAGAGGTAACAGCGGGCAGTTTTTAGAAAATTCCCCAGGCTGCGCTGGGGTGACATCCTCACGCAGGCTGCCACAGATGTCAACTCAGGCTGTGCTGCGTGCTGCCCGCAAGAGTGAACCAAGCTGCGCTGGGCTGCCAAAGAAGTTCCCCAGGCTGCTTTGGGGTGACCCTAACCGCGGGCTGCCGCAGAAGTCACCCCAGGCTGTGCTGCGTGCTGCTGCAGATGTCACCCCACGCTGTGCTGTGGGCTGCCCCCTGGGTACCAGCGGTCCAGCGCTGCGGGCTGCACAAAGTTCCCCCACGCAGCGCTGGGGTGACCTCCCCCGTGTGCTGCCACATAAGTCACCCCGGGTGCGCTGCTTGCTGCTGCAGAACTGACCCCACGCTGCACCGTCGGGCTGCCGCAGAGGTCACAGCGGGCAGTTCTGCGGTTGCTGAGAACTTCCCCCAGGCTGCTTTAGGGTGACTCGCCCACGGGCTGCACAGAAGTCACCCTGGGCTGCGCTGCGTGCTGTCGCAGAATGACCCACGTTGTGCCATCAGGCTGCTGCGTGCTGCCGCACAAGTGACAACACGCTGGCTGTCGGGCTGCGCAGCTGTGGAGGTGCGTTGTCGGTCTGCTGCAGTGGTCCAGCAGGCAGCGCTGCGGGCTGGTGCAGAAAGTTCCCCCAGGCTGCATTGGAGTGACCTCTCCGGTGGCTGCTGCTGAAGTTGTCACAGGTTTGGGCAAATTTTGGTTTTTAGTTGAAGGATGTCTAGTTTGCATTCTATTAGGTAATTATAAGCATAAGGTTTATTCTTAAGTCTTACCTATGAAGGTAGTTTATGTCTTCTTAAGTCATTTTTGGCTTTATCACCTTAATGCAATTAATTATGGAAGGAAAAATATGTAAGTCTTGGAATATAAAGGTAAGAACATTATATTGAATCACGTTAATTCTTGCATTAAGGGCACCAAGCCAAATTCCAAGACATACAACATGTCATTAATTTAGTTTCTAATTCACATCTACAAAATCTTCCACATAATAAAATGAATTTTAATAAATGTGAAAAGTTGAATAGGCAAGTAGAATAGCATATAATTCATTGCTTGGTGCTTTATAAGAGGTCAATCAAGGGATTTAACACTATTATGACCCTTATTATTAATTGTTTAAAGAAAGGAGAATTTTAATGATTTAATAGAATTGTTATAGTTTTAATTACATAAAAAATCAAAATATGTAATTCTATTTTTGAAGTATCTCAACTTGAACAAGGTGTCCAAAGTTATTGGTAACATGGTAAAGTTGGTATAAGAGGATTTTTGAGTTAGAAAGAATGTCTCATTGTATTTCTTGACAAAAAAACTCAAAAAACAAGTAAAAAATATTCAAAATTATGATAAAGAGTTTATATATGGTTTAGTCATATCACTATTAGAGACATTATTTTTATTTTAAGAGTTTTTTTTGTTTTGTTTTTTGATATAAAAATATTATATTATTTGAATTCATCAAAAAAACAAAAAAATAAAAAATAAAAACTAAGCATGCTACATGGGTTAAGTTTCTTAATGAGTATTCTCCGTACCTAAACATTGCTTAATGGAAAAATTTGGTGATATAATTTTATCAACTATTGAATTTGAACATAATAAATTCTATTAATAGGTCCACTACTAAAGGTCCTCTTGAGATTATCTATAATTACAGTCCATGCACACCTGTTAATCTTATTCCCCTTCCTCAAGCTTTTTTTTTTAATCTACTAAAAAATTTTTCAAACATATTCATAATTTGCATGTTAATATCAAATATAAAAATACTTTAAGTAGTATTGATTATAAACTTGCTACAGTACAACTTTTAGGAAAAACATTTTGATTTTGTCATGGTTTGAATTCATTTTGATTTTTTCATTTTGGATGTTGGTGTATTTTTCAAGTAAGTGGTCACTGACTTTTGATTAAAGTTCTTACATTCTTTTCTTCTTTTTGTCAAAAAAAAAAAATTTGCTAATTGTTATTTGTTGGGAGGTTATAATATTTTTAATTATGGGTTTTCGCAAGTTTGTAAACCAATTTCTTTTATCTATTATCTGTGAAATTCTTTCCCTGAGTACTATTGATCTTAATCTCTTGATCTCTGTGTGTTTTGCCTTTTCTTGTTCTTTGCAAAATTTAAAAAATTTACCTTCATTTCAACCTATGAGATTAACTTTAAAAATGCATATTGCAAAGTGCTTTATTTCTCAAATTCTTAAACCTATTAAAAAGTATCACCTAATAACTACTTTTTCTCCTTATAAAACATCCCGAATTGAACAATAGCATGACTTTTGTATACCGAGAGCCTGTAAGTCCTCATAATATGTAATGGAGTTATTTGTAGTATAGAAAAATGAGGAATAAGAACCTATATGCAAACCTAAATGTAGGGTTTTAATTGTAAAACTTCCAAAAATTGTACAATATTATTTGGTGTAGAAATTTCATTTATGCTTAGATTGTTGCTGCTTGAAGCCTTTGGTGAAGAAGCTAGGATTACAAAAAATCCATCTGTTAAATTGTCCACCTTATGATGCAAGTACGAGGATTCTACATTTCCTTCTTTTCATGATTCTGTACTTGTATCGCTATTCCAGCATACCTAATGTTCAACCAAGCTTTCAGTTAATGTAAAAAAATTTTCTAATTCTTGCCCGAAACAATCCTAACACTAGCATATGATGACTAACCCTAAAACTATAGGTGTTCTTGTAAAAATGTTTTTGTTTCCCCCTTTATTGTTTTTATTTTTTTATTGAATTCTTTCAAATCATGGGTACAACAAGTCATTGATAATGTATTTGGTGATGAGGACCATTGTGAAATATGTCTTTTTTAAAAATAATTTAGATTTAACCTCTATAACTTGTTAAAACTGATAATCTAATTTTTTATCTCTTCTTTATGTGAGAGTGATCGTACGACTATTAACCACATGCAAATACTAAAAAAAACAACGATAATTTTTACGTAGTTCACCTATAATGTGTGAGTTAGTTCACAGTATGATAGGATCACTCTTAAGTCACACAATTCACTCTTATTATCAAGAGATATTAGTCTGGTTGTGGAAAAATTACTTCTTAACCACATGTAAAAGGACTACTTTAATCAGTTACAATAATCTCTCGATCAAAGAGTTGATTTCCTATCACTTTAAGGGTACTCACTTTGTTTTAATAAATTTATCAGAGTTTATAAAACCTTTCCTAGATACAATCACTCATTATGTACAGACTACTAGAGCAAAATATATATCTTCTCCTTCTTTTTTGCTGTTGTTTCATCCGTTGTCGGTGTTGCTTGACATTATGCAATACTATTTGTACACGTTGTCGATGCTATCGCATGCACTGCTAATGTTGTCTGCATACACTGTTCTATTGTCCGTGCGCTCTAATGTCGTTTGCTGTTATCCATATGCACTATTAATGTTTGTTCATATGCACTACTATCTGTATATGTTGTCATGTCTGTTTGCTGCATGTCTGCGTGTGCTGTTAATGCTGTTTGCACCCGTGTACTACTACCTGCTATTCGCACACATTGTGCTTGCTATTCGCACGCGTTGTGCTTGCTGTTCGCATGTGTGTGCCTATTGTCTATACCTGCTATGCCTGTTGTTCACACAAGCTATCCTTCTATCCCCACACGTTGCAACTGCTGTTCACACGCGCTATTCTTGCTATTCGAGTGTGCTATTGTTGTCTGCACATACCGTTACTATAATTCATCTACATTATTGTTGTTTGCTCAAGCCACTATTGTTATCCCTGGCATTGTCTGCGTCTATTGGTGTACCACCTACTATTGCGCGTTGGTTGCTAGTGCAGGATCCTTGTGCTGCTATCCACCTCCTTCTGGTTTGTCTCCTTGGTTGCTTTGTCAGTTCGTTGTGTGGTTGTTGCCTTGGTGATGTTTATTGTGCGGCTACTTCCTTAGTGATGTTTGCTAATGTAGGTACATCATCCTAAACATGCTACTAGTGCAAGAAACCTCTTGGACATTCTACTAATACTAGTATACCTTCATGGACCTACAGGGACACTACTACTATTGGTATACCCTCTTAAATGTGCGGGACATACTACCTTGCCTTTGTCATTTACTTAATTTCTACAACTCACTTTTTTCTTGCAAGATACATAGAGCTTTATAAAACCTTGAGATTAGGGATACACGATTATCAATGTCATCGTTAATTCCAAAGGTTACCCTACAATTAATGGTCAGATTTGAGTTCTAAAATTTAGAGTCAATGGTCAACGGTCAATACTCAATCTTGACCTCTAAAATTTAAGGTCACGATCAACATTGACTTCTCAACATCAGGGTTGACCTATAATTTTTGTTTTTTCCAATGACCTTTCTACATTCTCAACGACATTCATAACCTTAAATCAACACATATAACAGTGTGAGATTGTTACAACAAATTTAATATTAGCATCAAAAGATAGGCTTAACACTGAGTTATCATATATGGGTAGGGTGAATGGTCATGCTATTTTTTATTTGTTATATATTAGAAATCTTTAGTTTCATAACACATTCTTGTCTTTGTTGTTCTTCCATATTGCTGAGACTTGATTAAGGTTAAATTGTATGAAAAGTTTTATGCATTATGTTCCTTATCATATGTTATTGCATCGTCTTTGTGGTTAAATGGGCCAAAATTGGTTTTTTCCACTATCTAGTACATAGATGCTAACCAAAAACCAATCAAGTATGCCAAAATTCCACAAAAATAGTAATTTGAAACAATTGATGTTGTTAATGAGATCATTGTTAAACTATTGCAAAGCATACAATGGAATTCCCAATTACTGAGGTTGGTTTACTTTAACTTTTACCTATGTATAGTAGCAACCTTTTACATTAGAATAATCCAAGAGAAAATCTTTTGATCAATTTAACTACTATGGAACCATTTTTGTTTCATTTTTAGGTTGCTTTGTCTCGATTATGTAAACCTAATGGTTTGCCATTGTGCCTAATTCATGTGTAGACATGCCTATTGACATGGGAAGTCTTAGGTGTAAGAATTTGTTCCTAGTGATGAAAAATTACACAATGATAATACGAAGGTTATAAAGGTTGCTGCAACAAAGAAGACCTATATATTTTGTTCAATTTCAAGAATGGTGAATCTGCAAGGTTGTGCTCACCATTGACAATCTAACTTAAGAAGAAGAAGCCATACTATGGTCAAATGACATTAATAAACTTCTTGGAAATATACTGAATTTTTGTTGTCAATTTTATCAGTGGTGTTAGTCAATTTAGTGGAAGGGTTTTTTGTCATCTACATTTGCTCACATAATAATGATTTCCACTTTAAAGAAAATTCTTCTTGAGGTTACGAAGAATTGAAGATTTCTTAACTATAAGAATAAATACTTTGAATACATCAAGTTCTTTAATCTTTTGTTATTGTAATAAAACTTTTGCACATAACTATTCACTAGATTAATAATTCACACTAATAACAAAGATGTTTAATTGGAACTAAATTTATTTATCGTGATAAAATCAAGATAAAGGATTGATCAAGAATCAATAAGATCCTGAGACCAATAACATATAGGTTCAATTTTTGAATTAATAAGATCTATCGATATTTGATATCACCACAGTCATAATCATTCATAATACATGATTATATATTCATTAACACACAGTAATTACTTGGAGTACATCAAATTCTTTATTCATTTGGACTTGTAATGAGACTTTTTGCACATGACTATTCATCAACTTAATTACCTTTTGCGCTGTCGGGCTGCCGCAGCTGTGGAGGTGCGTCGTCGGTCTGCTGCAGTGGTACCAGCAGGCAGCGTTGCGGGCTGGTGCAGAAGTTCCCCCAGGCTGCACTGGGGTGACCTCTCCTGCGGGCTGCTGCTGAAGTTGTCACAAGTTTTGGGCAAATTTTGGTTTTTAGCTGAAGGATGTCTAGCTCACATTCTATTAGGTAATTATAAGCATAAGGTTTATTCTTATGTCTTACCTATGAAGGTCGTTTATGTCTTCTTAAGTCATTTTTGGCTTTATCACCTTAATGCAATTAATTATGGAAGGAAAAATATGTAAGTCTTGGAATATAAAGGTAAGAACATTATATTGAATCACGTGAATTCTTGCATTAAGGGCACCAAGCCAAATTCCACAGACATACAACATGTCATTAATTTAGTTCCTAATCACATCTACAAAATCTTCCACATAATAAAATGAATTTTAATAAATGTGAAAAGTTGAATAGGCAAGTAGAATAGCATATAATTTCGTGGCTTGGTTGCTTTTATAAGAGGTCAATCAAGGGATTTAACACTATTATGACCCTTATTATTAATTGTTTAAAGAAAGGAGAATTTTAATGATTTAATAGAATTGTTATAGTTTTTAATTACATAAAAAATCAAATTAGTGTAATTCCTATTTTGAAGTATCTCAACTTGAACAAGGTGTCCAAAGTTATTGGTAACATGGTAAAAGTTGGTATAAGAGGATTTTTGAGTTAGAAAGAATGTCTCATTGTATTTCTTGACAAAAAACTCAATAAAACAAAGTAAAAATATTCAAAATTATGATAAAGAGTTTTATATTATGGTTTAGTCATATCACTATTAGAGACATTATTTTTTATTTTAAGAGTTTTTTTTGTTTTGTTTTTTGATTATAAAATATTATATTATTTGAATTCTCAAAAAAAACAAAAAAAATAAAAAATAAAAACTAAGCATGCTACATGGGTTAAGTTTCTTAATGAGTATTCTCCTGTACCTAAACATTGCTTTAATGTAGAAAATTTGGTGATATAATTTTATCAACTATTGAATTTGAACATAATAATTCTATTAATAGGTCCACTACTAAAGGTCCTCTTGAGATTATCTATAATTACAGTCCATGCACACCTGTTAATCTTATTCCCCTTCCTCAAGCATTTTTTTTTTAATCTACTAAAAAATTTTTCAAACATATTCATAATTTGCATGTTAATATCAAATATAAAATTACTTTAAGTAGTATTGATTATAAACTTGCTACAGTACAACTTTTAGGAAAAACATTTTGATTTTGTCATGGTTTGAATTCATTTTGATTTTTTCATTTTGGATGTTGGTGGTATTTTTCAAGTAAGTGGTCACTGACTTTTGATTAAAGTTCTTACATTCTTTTCTTCTTTTTTGTCAAAAAAAAAAAATTTGCTAATTGTTATTTGTTGGGAAGGTTATAAATTTTTTAATTATGGGGTTTTCGCAAGTTTGTAAACCGATTTCTTTTTATCTATTATCTGTGAAATTCTTTCCCTGAGTACTATTGATCTTTAATCTCTGTGATCTCTTGTGTGTTTTGCCTTTTCTTGTTCTTTGCAAAATTTAAAAAATTTACCTTCATTTCAACCTATTGAGATTAACTTTAAAAATGCATATTGCAAAGTTGCTTTATTTCTCAAATTCTTAAAACCTAATTAAAAGTATCACCTAATAACTACTTTTTCTCCCTTATAAAACATCCCGAATTGAACAATAGCATGACTTTTGTATACCGAGAGCCTGTTAAGTCCTCATAATATGTAATGGAGTTATTTGTAGTATAGAAAAATGAGGAATAAGAACCTATATGCAACCTAAATGTAGGGTTTTAATTGTAAAACTTCCAAAATCATTGTACAATATTATTTGGTGTAGAAATTTCATTTATGCTTAGATTGTTGCTGCTTGGAAGCCTTTGGTGAAGAAGCTAGGATTACAAAAATCCATCTGTTAAATTGTCCACCTTTATGATGCAAGTACGAGGATTCTACATTTCCTTCTTTTCATGATTCTGATTTGTATCGCTATTCCAAGCATACCTAATGTTCAACCAAGCTTTCAGTTAATGGTAAAAAAATTTTCTAATTCTTGCCCGAAACAATCCTAACACTAGCATATGATGACTAACCCTAAAACTATAGGTGTTCTTGTAAAAATGTTTTTGGTTTTCCCCTGCTTTATTGTTTTTAGTATTGATATCTTTCAAATCATGGTAAATCAACAAGTTCATTGATAATGTATTTGGTGATGAGGACCATTGTGAAATATGTTCTTTTTAAAAATTAATTTAGATTTAACCTCTATAACTTGTTAAAACTGATAATCTAATTTTTTTATCTCTTCTTTATGTGAGAGTGATCGTACGACTATTAACCACATGCAAATACTAAAAAACACACGATAATTTTTACGTAGTTCACCTATAATGTGTGAGTTACGTTCACAGTATGATAGGATCACTCTTAAGTCACACAATTCACTCTTATTATCAAGAGATATAGTCTGGTTGTGGAAAAATTACTTCTTAACCACATGTAAAAGGACTACTCTTTAATCAGTTACAATAATCTCTCGATCAAAGAGTTGATTTCCCTATCACTTTAAGGGTATCTCACTTTGTTTTTCAATAAATTTATCAAGAGTTTATGATAAAACCTTTCCTAGATAACAATCACTCATTATGTACAGACTACTAGAGCAAAATATATATCTTCTCCTTCTTTTGTTGCTAGTGTTGTTTCATCCGTTGTCGGTGTTGCTTGGACATTATGCTAATACTATTTGTACACGTTGTCGATGCTATCCGCATGCACTGCTAATGTTGTCTGCATACACTGTTGCTATTGTCCGTGCGCATTGCTAATGTCGTTTGCTGTTATCCATATGCACTATTAATGTTGTTCATATGCACTACTATCTGTATATGTTGTCATGTCTGTTTGCTGCTGTCTGCGTGTGCTGTTAATGCTGTTTGCACCCGTTGTTACTACTACCTGCTATTCGCACACATTGTGCTTGCTATTCGCACGCGTTGTGCTTGCTGTTCGCATGTGTTGTGCCTATTGTCTATACCTGCTATGCCTGTTGTTCACACAAGCTATGCCTTCTATCCCCACACGTTGCAACTGCTGTTCACACGCGCTATTCTTGCTATTCGAGTGTGCTATTGTTGTCTGCACATACCGTTACTATAATTCATCTACATTATTGTTGTTTGCTCAAGCCACTATTGTTATCCCTGTGCATTGTCTGCGTCTATTGGTGTACCACCTACTATTGCGCGTTGGTTGCTAGTGCAGGATCCTTGTGCTGCTGCTCCACCTCCTTCTGGTTTGTCTTCCTTGGTTGCTTTGTCAGTTCGTTGGTGTGGTTGTTGCCTTGGTGATGTTTATTGGTGCGGCTACTTCCTTAGTGATGTTTGCTAATGTAGGTACATCATCCTAAACATGCTACTAGTGCAAGGAAACCTCTTGGACATTCTACTAATACTAGTATACCTTCATGGACCTACAGGGACATCTACTACTATTGGTATACCCTCTTAAATGTGCGGGGACATACTACCTTGCCTTTGTCATTTACTTAATTTTCTACAACTCACTTTTTTCTTGCAAGATACATAGAGCATTTATAGAACCTTGAGATTAGGGATACACGATTATCAATGGTCATCGTTAATTCCCAAAGGTTACCCTACAATTAATGGTCAGATTTGAGTTCTAAAATTTAGAGTCAATGGTCAACGGTCAATAGTCAATCTTGACCTCTAAAATTTAAGGTCACGATCAACATTGACTTCTCAACATCAGGGTTGACCTATAATTTTTGGTTTTTTCCAATGACCTTTCTACATCTCAACGACATTCATAACCTTAAATCAACACATATAACAGTGTGAGATGTTGTTAACAACAAATTTAATATTAGTCATCAAAGATAGGCTTAACACTTGGAGTTATCATATATGGGTAGGTGAATGGTCATGCTATTTTTTATTTTATGTTATATATTAGAAATCTTTAGTTTCATAACACATTTTTGTCTTTGTTGGTTCTTCCATATTTGCTGAGACTTGATTAAGGTTAAATTGTATGAAAAGTTTTATGCATTATGTTCCTTATCATATGTTATTGCATCACTTTGTGGTTAATGGGCCAAAATTGGTTTTTTCCACTATCTAGGTACATAAATGCTAACCAAAAACCAATCAAGTATGCCAAAATTCCGCAAAAATAGTTAATTTGAAATAATTGATGTTGTTAATGAGATCATTGTGAAACTAGCTGCAAAGCATACAATGGAATTCCCAATTACTGAGGTTGGTTTACTTTTTAACTTTTACCTATGTATAGTAGCAATCCTTTTGACATTAGAATAATCCAAGAGAAAATCTTTTTGATCAATTCAATTACTATGGAACCATTTTGTTTTTTCATTTTTAGGTTGCTTTGTCTCGATTATTGTAAACATAATGGTTTGCCATTGTGCCTAATTCATGTGTAGACATGCCTATTGACCTGTCTCTTATACACATCTAGATGTGTATAAGAGACAGATTAAAGGTATTAAGTGCAAAACAAAGTTAATGGGGGTGATTTTGGACAATTTTGACACTACTTCATAATTTGAACACAACTCTCTTAGTTTAGATCACTAACTAACTTAGGTGTAGGTCAATCACGAATTGCCTTAATCTTTTGCTCATCGAGCTCAACACCTTTAGCACTGACAATATAGCCAAGAAATGGGATTTGATTAGTACAAAAGGAACATTTTTCTAAGTTAGCATAATCTTTCTCAGAACGTAAAACACTTACAATGGAACGTAAATGATCAAGATGCTCTTCTAGGATTTTACTATAGACCAACATATCATCAAAATACACGACTACAAATTTACCAATGAATGGACACAAAACATGATTCAGTAGTTTCATAAAAGTACTTGGTGCATTGGTGAGACCAAATGGCATAACAATCCATTCATACAAAGCGTACTTAGTTTGAAAGCTGTTTTTCACTCATCTCCCTCTTTCATCCTAATTTGATGATATACACTTTTCAAATCAATCTTAGAAAAGACATATAAACCATGCAATTCATCCAATATGTCATATAATCTAGGTATGAGGTGACGATACTTTACAGTGATTTTGTTGATTGCTCGATAATCAATGCACATCCTCCAAGTCCCATCTTTTTTGGGTACAAGTAGGATCTGTCTCTTATACACATCTAGATGTGTATAAGAGACAGGACTTATGCTTTCCCTCACATATCCTTTGGAAATAAACTCCTCAACCTGCCTTTGAAGCTCCTTTGTCTCCACAAGATTACTCTTATATGCTAGCTAGTTAGGGATGGATGCACCAAAGATGAAATCAATTTGATACTCAATTCCTCTATTAGGTGGCAATTCACTTGGAACATCGTTAGAGAATACATCTTCAAATTTCTACAATAGAGCAACAAGAACACTAGGAAAAAATGGGTCAAACTTGTTAGTGTTAAAATAAGCCTCCTTGTACAAATGTATGATCATAGACCTGTCTCTTATACACATCTAGATGTGTATAAGAGACAGGACCATGACAATTTGACAGGTGAGTTATGCATGACGACTTCAAGCATCGATATTCCTTTATACTCAATGAAAAACCCATCACTCTTGTACCATTATCACCTCTGTCTCTTATACACATCTAGATGTGTATAAGAGACAGCTCTTATTTTTAATCCTTAATTGATCCTCATAAGCTTGTTGAGGTGATAATGGTACAAGAGTGATGGGTTTTTCATTTAGTATAAAGGAATATCGATTCTTGAAGTCGTCATGCATAACTCACCTGTCAAATTGTCATGGTCTTCCTAATAGATTTTAACCCACATGCATAGGTACAATATCACATAAACCTTCATCATGGTACCTTCCGATAGAAAATGATATAAGCACTTGCTTATTTACCTTAACTTTACCACTCTTATTCAACCACTGAAAATTATATGGCCTAGGATGCTTCATAGTAGGTGAATTCAGCTTCTCAACCATAGTTGTACTAGTAACATTAGTACAACTCCCACCATCAAGACTAGTCATGCTACAAATAAAGAAATAAGTTATGCATAGTCACACAAGACTAGACTAGAGATCAAAAGCTACAAATAAAGCCACAAACTTGGCTTTAATTATAGCTTTTTCCCTTATAGTCATGCTTAAGTCCATAAAGGTTTTGCTTACTATTGCTACATATTATGAATATGTGTGTTTTACAGAATTTAAACATCTATTTTAATAAAATGATCAAAATGTTTGATTTTAGCAAAGAGTGGATGAATATTGTGTTTAGAAGAAGGTTAACGGAAGCCCAATACTTTTCTAATGCTTTATATGGATGATATATTACTAATAGAAAAGTATATACTATTATTTAATTCCATTAACATTTGGTAGTCCAAGAATATTCTCCATAAAAGACAAAGAGAGGTAGTTTACATTTTGAAAAAATTTGAATGATTAAAGTTTATAAATATAAATTTAAACGGTTGTTTTTGGTTGTTTCAGTTTGAGTAGATATTGCTTAGGTGTAAGTCAATCACGAATTGCCTTAAATTTTTGCTCATCAACCTTAACACATTTAGCACTGACAATATAGCCAAGAAATGTGATTTGATTAGTACAAAAGAAACATTGTTGTAAGTTAGCATAATCTTTATCAGAATGTAAAACACTTATAATGGAACATAAATGATTAAAATGCTCCTCTAGGGTTTTACTATAGGCCAAAATATCATCAAAATACACAACTACAAATTTACCAATGAATGGACACAAAACATGATTCATTAGTCCCATAAAAGTACTTGGTACATTAGTAAGACCAAATGGCATAACAAGCCATTCATACAAACTGTACTTAATTTTGAAGCTATTTTTCACTCATCTCCCTCTCTAATCCTAATTTAATGATATCCACTTTTCAAATCAATCTTAGAAAAGACAAATAAACCATGCAATTCATCCAATATGTCATCTAATCTAGGTATGAGGTGATGATACTTCACAGTGATTTTGTTGATTACTCGACAATCAATGCACATCCTCTAAGTCCCATCTTTTTTGGGTACAAGTAGGACAACAACAACACATGGACTTATGCTTTGCCTCACATATCCTTTGGAAATAAGCTCCTTTGTCTCCTCAAGATTACTCTTATAAGCTGGCCTGTTAGGGATGGATGCACCCAGGATGAAATCAATTTGATGCTCAATTCCTTTATTAGGTGGCAATTCACTTGGAACATCGTCAGGGAATACATCTTCAAATTCCTGCAATAAAGCAACAACAACACTAGGCAAAGATGGGTCAAATTTGTTAGTGTTAAAATAAGTCTCCTTGTACAAAAATAGGATCATAAACTGATTGGTATAGAATGCTCTTTTGACATCACTTTCTTTTGCATAGAATCTCTCTCTTTTCTTCTCTTTTTCTTGTGTCCCCACATTTTCTCCCCTCCTTTCTCTTTTATCCATCTCTTTTTTCTGTTCACTCTCATTTCTAATCATTAATTGATCCTCATTAGCTTGTTGAGGTGATAAGGGTACAAGAGTGACGGGTTTTTCATTCATTACAAAATAATATCGATTCTTGAAGCCGTCATGCATAACTCACCTGTCAAATTGTCATGGTCTTCCTAATAGAATATGACCCACATGCAAAGGTACAACATCACATAAAACTTCATCGTGGTACCTTCCGATAGAAAATGATATAAGAACTTGCTTATTCACCTTGACTTCACCATTCTCATTCAACCACTGAAGTTTATATGGCCTAGGATGCTTCATAATATGTAAATTCAGCTTCTAAACCATAGTTTGGCTAGTAATATTAGTGCAACTCCCACCATCAATAATCATACTACATACCTTATCCTTGATCAGACACCTTGTTTGAAAGATGTTATCTCGTTGCAGCTCATTTTCTTCCTTCACTTGCACATTCAATGCTCGCCTTGTAACAAGAGCTACACCATTAACTGGATACTCCTCTCCATCACTTTCAGCCTTTGATGATGGCACAGAATCATCATCTGATTCACTTTCAATTTCCACATCTCCATTACTTCTCAAGATCATTGCACGCTTATTTGGACATTAAGATGCAATGTAACCCCTGCCCAAACATTTAAAACATTTAACATCTCTATTTCTACTTACTTGGGATTCAAAATTACCTGCCTCCTTGCTAGAACCCACATTCTTTTGCTTGGATAGCTCGGCTTTGGACTTGTAATTGGCCATATCATCCCTTTTACTCTGATTTGGCTTCCAAGATGAGGTAGAAACCGAATTCTGAACAAACTGTGTGGAACCTTTTCGTTTAAGTTGTCTTTCAACTTTCATTGTCATGTGCACCATATCTTCTAATTCCACATAATGTTGCAACTCAACTATGTTTGCTATGTCCCTATTTAGGCCTTACAAAAATTGAGCCATAGTTGCTTCTCTATCTTCTTTTACATTTGCCCTAATCATGGTAATCTCCATCTCCTTATTGTAGTCCTCCACACTTTTGGTACCCTGGGTAAGTCCTTGCAGCCTTCGGTACAACTCCCTGTAATAGTGATTAGGGACAAACCTCCTCCTCATAATAGCCTTCATCTCCTCCCATGTATCAATAGGCCACTCGCGATTTCTTCTCCTAGTCCAAATAAGTTGATCCCACCAAATAATAGCATAATCAGTAAATTCAACTACAACAAGTTTTACCTTTTTCTCCTCAGAATAGTTGTGGCAGTCAAAAACCAATTCAACCTTCTTCTCCTATTCTAGGTATACATCAGGATCATTCTTACCTTGGAATGGAGGAATTGTCAATTTAACAGTGCCCAAATTATGGTCATAGGTTCCTTGTCTCCCAAATTCTCTTTGATCCCTTCTATTGTTAAGAGTTCTAACCACATTAGTTTGATCATCAAATTCATCATCGTCTACATCATCTTCATGCTCATAGGCACGTCTCAATTGCCTTTTTACTCTGGGAGCCTCATATTCCTCATGACTCCTTTGCAACTCTACTATTGTATTAGCTTGCTCCTTCATCCTCTCCCGCATATCATCAAATCTAGTATTCATGCGCTCAAATTGTTGTTGCATAGCTTTGATCATGAAGGACACATCACCAACTCCCTCCTGAGCTGCACCTTCGTCTTTGGACGTCATAGTATTACTTTTACACAAAATAATTAAGATACCTCACAGAACGCTCCCTCACGTGTCTCACTCAAAAGATGATGTCACACTCCCTTATGTTTACACTTTTGATGGTTTTTCCTTTATATGAACTTTCTCTCTTACCTTTTACCACTCAGATTTCCCCTTTCAACTCTATAAAGAACTAAACAACATAAATCAAGAGTATTGATTCTGAACAAAATATGACAAATAACATAGAATTGAACAATTTGGAGAATAAGCAATTAAAAAGGAAAAAGGATATCAAGGCAAACGAATTTAATGAACTAAACTCACACAAGCCAGGACTTGAGTAGTTAGGCCTTACTTCTTCTTT
>CM038483.1:3932953-3944511 GCA_021464305.1 Kandelia obovata | reverse complement strand
TAAAAAACCCAGAAGGTAAAAAGGTTAGTAACAAAAACAATACACTGGAATCAAAATATTTAAGTACTAGTGCGATAGAAAAGCAAAAGAATAATTTTTTTTTAATCACTATGAAATTAATAATATTAACCTAAATAGATGTTAAAAACACATGACAACTCTCTTTGAAAATCTCCCAAAATCTCTTGGTCTTAAAACAATGGTCAATCGGTAGAGCACCCGTGCTCCTCATCCCATGCCGCCTCCATCACACCCAAGAAGGCCCCTTACATATTTTAGCATTATTCAATCATAACTCGTGCATTACCTCAAAATTAACTACTCTTAATACATATTTCCCACGTTGACTTTCCCCATTTTATTCCCAATTTTCGGTTATTAATTCAAAGCGAACGACCGATATCGATGTATCGCCTCGATGTTTATCAACTATAAACATGACAATAAAAAAAAAGATGACAAATATCAATGGAGAAACAATAACAAAAGAAAGAATGACTTCTTATTCATACACCATCAGAGCCATTTACCGGCATATAATGTGACTCATTGGGCATGCGCTAGCAACCCCAGGACTGAACGTTATCCATCGATGACTCAGCAAACTCTCATATGCCTCATAAAATAAAAAATTTAACTTCAAAGAACATCGTTTGTGAGAATCGAACCAAAAATGCGTGTGAATGTATCTGTTGGTAGTGTTATAAGGATAGATCATCTTGTTGATGATCCACCATCATCTAACTTTAAATGCTAAAATAGTTGAGTTAAAAAGAAGATATAGAATATTTTTGCAAAATTCGTAATTTTGATTAATATTTGAGTGTGTAATTCAGATTGGCTTATTACATATGATTTGGTTTTAAATAACTTATAGACTATTTGGTCTTTGTATGTCATGACAAGGATAACTTATTTTTATATACATGATATGCTTTGCACGCAGGATTTATCATGCCAAAGAAATAGAAGAGGTCTTTGTTTAAATATTCTTATGAAATTCTTAATAGCTAATGTGTGAGAACTAAATGTTTTTTCTCTCGTTTTTAGTTATTAATGTTTGAAATCAATAGTTTTAACCGAGGCATTAATGCACCTATTATTGAGCTTTTCTTGATAGGGTTTACTATTTGGATTGATGTCTCACTGCCTAAACATTAAATCCTTTTAGCCTTGGAGATTATTTTGTTTTGCGTATTCAAGATATTTAGTTGATTAAAATGTGCAAAAGGATTGGCAAACCTTTTCCTTTTACATACTATTAGTGCCCTTATAAGTCGACCGGTACAGAATGAGCGGCTAGTCAGCGGAGTAATCATGTTTTCGGTTAAGGGTGGCTAATCGGTCAATCTGAGGCTACCAACAACGAAGGTTGTGGTGCTTAGTAAATACTATTGATTTTATAAGATGATTAATGTAATCTTAAAATCCTCATGTACTAATTAAAGAGTATTTAACTATTAATTTATATGAAATTATAATTAAATTTCTCATTATATAATGACATAGGATTGATTAATCTTCCAAACATCTTCACTATTAATAAACTATAATTAACTCGATTAGTATATACTCTTATTTATTTTAAAAAATGAAAAAAAATTTTTTTTGCTAAAATAAAAATTAATAATTTTATTAATTATTTGTAATTATTTTTATTTAATAAATAAAAATTTTATTTTAAAAATTATTAAATAGTAATATGTTTTACTATTTTCTGTATTTAGTATAAGTATTATAATTTTTTAAATTACTAATTCAAATCATAATATAAACTGTTTGATTATATAATATTATACTGTTTATTAAATCATTAATAAAATTGATATTAAATTTGAAAAGTATTTAGTGGTGAAACCTTGTCATCATTATTTGTGGCCCCAAGAAAATGGATGTGAAATATACCAGCAGTTCCCAAGAGAAGTTCGTTCTCTTCGTATGCTAACACCCCCCTAAGGTCCCGAAATAAAACGCGTCCTCTCCGTCATCGACCCGCTCAATCTCTCTCTTGCTCTCCCTATATCTCTCATCCTCTCTCTCTTCTGCTCTCTCTATCTCTCCCTTGTCTCTCATCTGTCTCCTCTCTAAAACCCAGTCCATCTCTCTTACTTTCGCTCTACCGTCTTACAGATTTTTAGTGAATGAAGCGGTCGGTCTCTCTCTTCCTTTCTTCCTCCTGCCGATGCTCTCTGTATTGCTCCCACGCGCCCGCGTAACCCTACAACCGTCTTCTTACTCGCCGGCTACCAGATTCGCGCCGGGACTGTTCGAGTTTTTTTTCCCCTTAATTTTCTTTAGCCGGATTACAAGTCCTGTTGCCTAATTTTGTCATTTCCGATTTAGATTTCGGAATCTTATCGTTTCCATTTCTCCTATTTATCTGAGCTCTTGTTTAGGTGTCGGCGTTCTTGATCAAGGAAACGAGGAAGGAACGCCTTATCGTGCTCCGGGGCGTAAAAAAGGAGCAGAGCAAGGCGAAGGGCAAGAAGCAGTCTAGTTTGGGCGATCTCTGTTCTTGCTAAATCGAAAGTCTACCTTTTTGGCCCTGCCAACAGGTCCTGCTTTTTCCTTTAAATATTTTCCAAGATTCAATTTCTAAACATATTTTGTTTTGATCTCTTCTTTCTTTCGTTCCTCGCATAATCTGAATTGGTTCCAAGAATTTGATGTTGCAGTTTAATCATTAGCCACTGTTTGGATTTCTAGTTATGTTTGTGTTACAGTTTCTGCGCGGGCTGTTTTGGATTTGCCATGCCATGTTTCACTTAGAATGGTACTTCTGTTTTGCGGTGATTACTGTGATTTTACTTTCATCAAACCTTTCTCTGTTTTTTTTTCCCTTGGAGACTAATGTTACTTTGTTGAATTTCTCTGGTTTATGCCACATTTGTCTGTACCTAGCTTAGATTTGTGGATTGAAATTTTTCAGATCAGCCAGCCTGAAGACTGGGATAAAGCGCTCCTGACCCCAAGAAATATTTTGGTTGACATGTTCTTGGACACTGCAGGAGAATACCACTATATTATTTCAAATTTGACACAGTCCATGCGCTTGACACTGTAGTGTATTATGATTTTATTGAAGTGCATTTAATGAACTAATTAAAAGTCCTACATTGTTTTCAGTCTTCTTATTAAGGCAGGAAAATTTTATAACGTAAATTTACTTGAAGCATCTTATTTGCGGCTCGAAAAATGAGCTTATTGCTGCTTCCTTTCCCACCCTTCTTCTTGAGGATTACGAGAAAACTGTAGTTTGCTTGAATTTTAAAGGATTTTTAAACCTGGGTTGCGAGAATTTTCATGCTTCGATTCAGGCCGAGATTTCTATACTCATGCTAAGTTGAGTTATTCGGTGTTTGTAAAGCCAGTCATTTGTTACAAATTAATTTGTGATTCTTTATATGTAGGTCAACAAGATACACAAGAATAAGCCACGCTGCCGCCAGAAGTGAACCCAGCGCTGCGCCGTTGGATGTTGCAAGAATGCCCCAAGCAGCCGTCCGCGTGCATGCCGCAGACTCGTGACCGTGGCCATAATCTCCGCTCGTGCGCGCAGCGAAGGACATGAGGCCGCCCCAGCGCTGCCTTTCTTGCCTGCTGCATCTGTCAGCCTTGGAGGCGCACCCATAGGGCTGCTGTAGAGGTAGCCCTAACACCTGCGGGTAGAGCTGTGATGCTGGCCGCCCAGAAATAGTTCCCCAACAGCCTGCGCTGAGGTGACCCTCCCACGCCGCCGGCCCGTGCCGCACAAATCCACCCCCAGGCTGTCGCCCGCGGCACCTGCCACATGGCACCGTCAGCAACTGTGAACCCAGCGTCTGCGCCCGTCGTGGCTGCCCGCCAGATACCGGTACCAGCGCTGCCGTTCATCCGCCTCTCGCTGCTGTCGAAGAGAGTTCCACCAGGGGGCCTGCTTCTTCGACCGTGAACCCTCACCCCATCTGGGCTCTGCCGCAGGAAGCTCACCCCCAGCGATCCTGCTCTGCTGCTGTCGCTGCCCTGCAGAAAGTTGAACCCATGCTTGTGGTGGGGCTGCGTTATGTGGGCAGTGCCCCCCAGCACGGCTCTTGCGAGCCGCTGCCTGCAGAAGTTCCTCCAGGCAGCTCTGCGCGCTGCCACAGCCGTGGCAATCTGTCAGGCTGCCGCATGAGGCCGCTGAGGATGCTCTGCACACTGCCGCAGCAGTTCCCCCAGGCGTTTCTGTGCGCTTCCTCAGCTGTGGAGGGGCACTGTTGGGCTGCCGCAGAGGTACCAGCAGGCAGCGCTGCGGGCTACCACAGAAGTTCCCCCAGGCTGCGCTGGGGTGACCTCTCTTGCGGGTTGCCACAGAAGTCACCCCAGGCTGCTTTAGGGTGACCTACACCACGGGCTGCCGCAGAGGTCACGCCAGGCTGCGATGCATGCTGCGCAGACTGCCACAGAAGTTCCCCCAGGCTGCGCTGGGGTGACCTCCCCTGCGGGCTGCCACAGAAGTCACCCCAGGCATTTCTGCTGCAGCAGTTACCCCGGACAGCTCAGCACACTGCCGCAGCAGTGGAGGCGCACTGTCGATCTGCCCTGGAGGTACCAGCGGGCAGTGCTGTAGGCTGCCGCAGAAGTTCCCCCAGGCTGCACGGTAGGGCTACAGCAGAGGTACCAGCGAGCAGCGTTGTGCCGCAGCAGTTCCCCCAGGTAGCTCTGCGGGCTGCCACAGCTGTGGAGGTGCGCCGTCGGTCTGCCGCAGTGGTACCAACAGGCAGCACTGCAGGCTGGTGCAGAAGTTCCCCCAGGCTGCGCTGGGGTGACCTCTCCGGCAGGCTGCTGCAGAAGTTGTCACAGGTTTTGGGCAAATTTTGGTTTTTAGCTGACGGATGTTTAGTTCGCATTCTATTAGATAATCATAAGCATAAGGTTTATTCTTATATCTTACTATAAATATAGTTTATGTCTTCTTAAGTCATTTTTGGCTTTATCACCTTAATGCAATTAATTATGGTAGGAAAATTATGTAAATTTTTGAATATAAAGGTAAGAACATTATCTTGAATCACGTGAATTTTTGCATTAAGGGCACCAAGTCAAATCTCAAAGACATGCAACATGTCATTAATTTAGTTCTTAATTCACATCTATAAAATCTTCCACATCATAAAATGAATATTAATGAATGTAAGAAGTTGAATAGGCAAGTAGAATAACATATACTTTCATGGCTTGGTTGTTTTTATAAGAGGTCAATCAAGAGATATAACACTATTATGATACTTATCATTGATTGTTTAAATAAAGAAGAATTTTAATGATTTAATATAATTGTTATAGTTTTCAATGACATGAAAAATCAAATCAGTGTAATTCCTATTTTGAGGTATCTCAACTTGAACAAGGTGTTCAAAGTTATTGGTAACATGGTAGAGGTTGGTATTCTCTTGGGTTGAGTTTCTTAATAAGTATTCTCCTGTACCTAAATATTACTTTAATGTAGAAAATAAAGTTGCTTATACTCTTAGTTGAGCTGTTTGTACCCTTTAAATGATGAATATTTATATCATAGAATTTGAAAGATTACATGAAATGTACCTTACATATTTTGATTTTGACTATATATTTTAATTTATTAATGATGAAAATATATTGATTTGTAATTTATAATAGTTATTTATTTAGAACTAACAAGTTATACATACATTTTGTGACTTTTTTTTATAGGAAATGCATACTAGTGGGTTAGCTAGTCATTTAAAAAGGGATAAGACCATTGCACTATTTGATTATAGGTTCTACTAACCTTGCATTCAAAAGAATGTGTCTAAAGTGTGTCATAGTGCCACATTTGTCAAGTTGTTAAAGTTAAAAAGCATAACACTAGTTTGTATACTCAATCTCCTATTCCATATCCATATTAGTGTGATGTAAGTATTGATTTATCTTCGGTTTGTCTAGAATAACTTGTGGTCATAATTCTATTCTTCTTGCTGTTGACAAATTAGAATAGTTCATTTCATTCTCTACAATAAGTCCACTAATGTATCACATGTTGCCAAGCTAATTTTTAGACAAGTTATCATTTGCAACTAAAGTAGTTAAATTGATCAATTAGTTTGGAATTTTTATTTGCATCATACCCTTAAATAGATAGTCAAACTAAGGTAATTAATTAAAAATTTGGTCCTCTTAATAGGTCCACTTTTAAAGGTCCTTTTGAGATTATCTATGATTACAGTCTATGCACACCTATTAATCTTATTCTCCTTCCTCAGACATTTTTTCTTTTTAATCTACTAAAATATTTTCCAAGCATATTCATAATTTGCATGTTAATATCAAACAGAAAATTACTTTAAGTAGTGTTGATTATAAACTTGCTACAGTACAACTTTTAGAAAAAACATTTTGATTTTGTCATGGTTTGAATTCATTTTGAATGTTTGCAAATTGCATGCTCGAGTTATAGGTTTCTACTCCATCATTGAAAAACTTAGACTTAGTACATATTTACTTAATTTGCCTAATAACTTTAATATTAATTCTATCTTCAATGTGGTGAATATATTGTCTCAATGATGTACTTTTGAGTTGTTCTTTTTGCCTTTTAGTCTTGTTAAATAAATTATTATGTCCAAGATAACATTAAGAATATCTTGAATGATGAACACATTGTTTCTTCTCAAAGCATATTTCAACACTATTTTGTCCAATGAAAAGCATCTCTAGCTTCTAATGCTACTTGGTTTCCTTAAGATATCTTTCGTTTATTGACTCCTACTTTGCTAGATGCTTAGGTCGCATCTATCTCAATGGAATTGAGTTCTCTTCAATTAAAGATAAATGATGTAGTAACTGATAAAGCAACATATTTCTTATTCTATAGGACCTTATTTTGTGCCTAATTAGGATACTTTTTTTTAGAATATTTTCATTTACATACTTATTATAATTCTTTTATTCAAAAAAATTTTTATTTATATATTTAATAGAATTTTCTTATTTAATATATTTTTAATTCTTATTTAAATTATATGGGAAACTTTCTCATTTTTAGTATAAATTTTCTTTTTTTTTGTTATTGTCATTTTTTTCCTGTAACTCATTTTATAAATAAAATTCAACATTAACTTTGTTAATCAAATTATTCATTAATTATTGAGTTTAATTTTAGGATAAATCCCTGAGTTTAATTTGACTTTTCTGGTAGATTTTTGTGCTGCTCTTTTACCTTTTGTGTTTTGGATTTTGAAAGATGTGGGCTTTATCAAGACCAAATTTAGGCTTAAATTTGATATATTTATACTACCATGATTATAAAACATTTCTTAACTTGCAATTTTAATGTGTGGATTTGAAGACTCTTATTTTGAAAAGTTTGATGGGTGAAATTTCAAAAAAAGACACTTTTTTTTAGTTGTATTAGGTTTTATTTGTAATATTTTCACTTAGTTAGACAGACTTGGATTTTCTAATTTAGGAAGCCTTTTTAAGGTTTTTAGAAGGACCATTAAATTATAAGAGGAGGAGTTTGGCAAGTAAAGGGGAAGAACACACGATACCACAAAACACAACACACACTAATTATCTCTTCTTTTTCTACCTCATTCTTTCCCTTTCATGTTAACATCCATGACTCTACATGGTTGAGGGAAATATAAGTTTAGGAATGAATAATTGTGAGATAGAACTTGTGTTTATTATTTGATTTATACTTTAAGTATTGAATTTTTTATGTGCATATATTATCATGATTGTCTTGCATTGATTATTAGGAGATCTACTAGTCAATTAATCATTACAATTTACTGTTAGGTTAGACATCAAATCTATAATTGTTTGATCCCTTTAATTTGTAAGGCAATCAAACTTGGTGATTTGTTGCATCAAAGACTATTAGGTGTTCGAAAGGACTATGTATAGATTAAATATGACTGTGCGTCCTTATATTTTTTAACTTTATTGATCTTTCTAATTTTTAAGGTTGTCACGGGATTAAACCTTTAGTACTTATCTTTTGGTTGTTTGGTGGTTAAGGTTAATTAGACCACATGTATTTTGATTGACTACAAATAAAGAGAAATACGAAACTGGTTCATTTGAGATGATAAAAAGATCTTTAATTGTAATCTTTAATTTTTTTAAAAAAAAATCTATCCTACCATTAAATTATTTAAACAAAAACTATCAAACTATATGATGTGGCATTTTTATGTGTAAAACCACCACTATCATGTTTCACTATAAATTAAAGACATGGCATTTACATGCAATTTAATTAAAAAAATAAAAAAATTTGAAAATTGAAAATTCTCTCTTTGTTTCTCTCTCCTCCCCTTTTCTCACCTTTTCATTTTCTCTCACCCTGCAAAAATCAACCTAATCCAAAATTGAATACTATCATAAGTAATTGAACATGACACTTCTTCTCTATTATCAAATTTATTGAATCTCATCACCTAGATCTTCTCTTATTATGCATTTGTATTGTGAATGTGATGGAATAAAAAGAAATAGGATGAACTCTATACAATTAGATCCAATAGCTAATATATACTTGTAGCTAAATCCATGTCCAAATTGTTTATTATCCTTATTCAAACCACTTCAACCATCACTCCACCTCCCTTCTTCTTCTTATCTTCACCAAAATTGGCAATATTAAGGTTCTTGGCCATTGCTAAGTTATGTCTAACCAATTTTCTCTTCTCCCTCAAGTTTGACAATGTCATCATTCGCACGGACAATTTCATCTTTGACAATAACACCTCTTCATCCTCCATTGATAACTTTTGTTTCTCTTTCTAGACCTTTTTAAGCTCTCTTCCTTTTTCTGACTCTTTTTTGTCAAGTCATTTTAAGCACTCAGTCTACTACTTAGACCTAAGAGAAGCATACTTGATTCTTTCTTTCAATAAGATGGGTTGTTTTCTACTTCTTTGGAATCTTTGCTTTCTGTCAGGATAATTTTAAAGCAATTATAAAGAATAAAGAGCCTATCAAATTCAATTAGATCCATAAGCGAAATAAGGATTTGGGTTTAGTGAAATTAGATGGGATAAGCCCAAAACAAAGATTGAGATAAAAATGCATTGGAATTTCATTCTTGTTAATGGTGAATTTGTTAATGTTATTTTGGGTGAAAATATAAATCAACATAAATTCTCTACAATGTTATGGTTTGGTTTAAACTAACATATTATATAGAGAAATACCCAGAAGATATAACCTAAAAAGGTTCAACACCCACAATTAATGTGTGACATGAAACTTTGTATGTAATAAGCTATATCATACTATATAGAGAAATAAGTTTCCCTTGAAATATGAAATGATGTATTACTCATTTAAGATGAATCCACTAGTTATAACAAAACAATGCCCTTGCAGGCTTTGGTATAACTCCCTAAAGCTATAAATCTATAGTGGACTTCGTGTATATTAATTAAGTAAAGATTTCAATTAATACACCTAAAAGGAAACCTATTAGGTAGGCGTATTTCTTTAATTTAAAAAAAAAGAAAGCAAACATAAATGTTATGCATAATCACATAAGACTAGACTAGAGATCAAAGGCTACAAATAAAGCCACAAACTTGGCTTTAATTATAGCTTTTTCCCTTATAGTCATGCTTAAGTCCATAAAGGTTTTGCTTACTATTGCTACATATTATAAGAATAATGTGTGTTTTAATAGAATTTAAACATCTACTTTAATAAAATGATCAAAAGGTTTCATTTTAGCAAAAGAATAGATGAATATTGTGTTTAGAAGAAGGTTAACGGAAAGCCAATACTTTTCTAATGCTTTATATGGATGATATATTTACTAATAGAAAAGTATATACTATTATTTAATTCCATTAATATTTGGTAGTCCAAGAATATTCTCTATAAAGACAAAGAGAGGTACTTTAATTTGAAAGATTGAATGATTAAAGGTTTATAAATAAACAATTTAACAATTGGGTTTTTTGTCATTGTTGTTTCAGTTTGAGTAGATATTGTTAAAATAGTTTAAACATAACATAATTCTCTCCATGGACACAATTAAGAGAGATATGATAAATAAGATGTATCATGTATGCAATATTATGTATAGAGACAATGTATCTAATTATATACATACAAAATTGATCAAATGATAGTTATTGGACAATTTGTAAAAGACATTCTTAAGTATTTTAAAGTTATTAAGAATGATTTTATGTTTATGGGAAATTAAAGTTCAATGTTATGAGAAATAATACTTTAGTCTAGTTAAAGACATTAAAATTATATTCTAAAGATAGTTTTATTATTCCAAGTTAATAAGACTATAAATTAGAAGGGTTCTAACATAGGTAGTCATCATATTGGAAGCATATTTTTTGCGCAAATCATTTAATGAAACAAAAAATTATGAAGGTTTGCGATAAAGAAATTCATTTTATTTAACTTAGCAAGATTTCATGGGGCATTGGGGTTAACGTTTTGTTTAATTAATGTACTATGGCTTAAGCAATAGGAGGTCATTCAATTTAAGGAAACCTCAGTCTTATGATTTGGGATCCTTCGTATGCTTGAATGATTTCATTTCATCATAGAGATGATGGAATAGAATATTGTAAGGATAAAGAGAGTCTCACTTCAAAGGATTAGGTAGATTCTCATGTTAAGCTTTTATTTTGGTAAGAACATGATCACTGATATCATTATCCAATGTATACTATTGTCAATACATTTTCATGCATATGATATATTAATTAAAGATATTCTTTAGTTTTAGTATTGTTTATATAATAATATAGTCATTGATAAATTTTAAAAATAAAGTCAATAAAATAAATAAACTTTACAAAGATATTATGATGATATCATAATTATGATATGCCTATTACATCAAAGTATTATTTTCAAATATTTCTAGTTGATGCATCATCAAGAGTCGACATTGATAAAGTTATAAGACTAATATATGTTGTATTTCTTTCTTGTAATTGGCCATTTTGTCCCTTTTACTCTGATTTGGCTAACAAGATGAGGTAGAAACCGAATATTGTACAAACAGTGTGGAAACCTTTTGATTAAGTTGCCTCTCAACTTTCATTGCCATGTGCACCATGTCTTTTAATTCCATATAATGTTGAAACTCAACCACATTTGCTATGTCCCTATTTAGCCAAAGAAAAAATCGAGTCATGGCTGCCTCTCTATCTTTTTCTACATTTGCCCTGATCATGGTAATCTTCATCTCCTTATGGTAGTCCTCCACACTTTTGGTGCCCTGAGTGAGCCCTTGCAGGCTTTGGTATAACTCCCTGTAATAGTGATTGGGGACAAACCTCCTTCTCATAATAGCCTTCATCTCCTCCCATGTATTAATAGGTCGCTTGTGATTCATTCTCCTAGTCAAAACAAGTTGATCCCACCAAATAATAGCATAATCAATAAATTCAACTACAACAAACTTTACTTATTTGATTGCATCAAGGCTAGATATGATTTTTACTATAAACTTTTATGCTAGATTTCAAGGTGACCTCAAGGTCTCATCTTGTAACGGCTAAGAAAATTTTGAGGTATGTCAAGGGCACAATCAATTATGGGCT